>VUYV01000079.1:2604667-2618025 GCA_008711295.1 Anarhynchus alexandrinus | reverse complement strand
TAGGGCATGTAGTGACAGGACAAGGGGGAATGGCTTCAAACTGGAAGAGGGCAGGTTTAGATTGAACATTAGGAAGAAGTTTTTCACTTTGAGGGTGGTGAGGCACTGGAACAGGTTGCCCCGAGAGGTTGTTGAGTCCCCATCCCTGGAGGTGTTCAAGGCCAGGCTGGACATGGCCTTGGGCAACCTGGTCTAGTGGGAGGTGTCCCTGCCTATGGCAGGGGGGTTGGAACTCGATGATCTTCAAGGTCCTTTCCAACCTAAACCATTCTATGATTCTATGATTCTATGATCTACTGGGGCGGCAGGAGCGGAGGTTTCCGCATTTCCCTAGGATCACACTGAACGGATACTTCTGTCACTCTACTGGCAGCAGGTGTTTTAGAGAAATGTACAGATTAGAACAACTGTTGTTCATAGAATCATAGAATGGTTTGGGTTGGAAGGGACCTTAAAGATCATCGAGTTCCAACGCCCCTGCCATGGGCAGGGACACCTCCCACTGGACCAGGTTGCTCAAAGCCCCATCCAACCTGGCCTTGAACACCTCCACGGATGGGGCATCCCTGGGATAGTGTCTCACTTCTGGTTATTTTTCCTTTGTCTGGGACCTGCTGTAAAGTAGTGACACTTCTGTTGCTATTAATTACCCTTACTTTTTCACATTAGATATCAATCCTTTGTCTTTGAAGCAAAGATGAATATTTATATGGATGGCTAATTTACAAATGTCGGGAGCTGTGATCTGAACCAGAACATTCAAGACACGATATAAAACATATGAAATACCCCCTGAAGATAATTTTTATGGGGAATTTGGAAAGAATTATCATTTTTAAAAAGATCAATATTCTCTAAAACCAAATTTTGCATTCATGGCTAGTATCCACAGATATAATTACTATGATTTTTATTCCTCAGAACAACCCTTGATTTGCGGTACTGAAAAACAAAAAGGGAAGCAATTATCATTCTTGCTGTGAAATTTCATAAGAAAATCATATTTTTCATATAGCATCAACGTTATATAGTACAAATCATAGCCACAGTTAAGAGCAGCTATTGAAAAAGGTTCAGATAAGTGGAGCTTCATGATTAAAGAAATGTTATAGGAATAGCAACCAGAATAGGAAGCATTTGTGACATTTTATGGGTGTAAAAATGTATTTGCAATGCTGTGGCAAAGCTAGACTGTTAAGTAGTGGCATATTACCATTCATGAAGACACATCAATCTGATGTTATTAAATGTAATTGTATTTGTGCTACTATTTGCTGTTTAAAATTGAAGGAGAAATGATTGTTCTTTACTTATTCAACCTGTCACCTCAGATCTGAAGATTTGTGTCAATTTTTCTTACTTCATTTTCTTTTCCCCAACCAATAGCAATGACAGGTGGGGATATGGGTTATGGCCTCTCATGCTCGAATTCGAGCATGTCTATAGGGAAAAGAGTGAAAAGGAAGTAAAGGTAGCCATGGTTAAGCTGCTACACTGGGCTGATTCCTCTGCTCTACTGGAGAGGTCCCATGTGGGTTACAGGATATTTTTAAAGAACATTTTGTGGATCTAGGATTAAGTGTGACAATACTCGGAGTTACCAGACACTTCCCTGCACCAGAGTGGAAATTCAAATATTCATGTTGAACTCCTAAAATCCATCTGTGGAAAATAGATTTATCTAAGTGCCCTGCGTGGGGATACACGACTGTAGAGCAGGAGAATATTTAAACCATCAAACAGTAAATGAAAAAGGGACAAGTGTTCCTGAAAACCCTTTTGTCTCCTGCACTTCACAGGGGCGAAAGCACTAGCCCAGGAAGTATGGAAACTGGGTTTTTGGTCTTAGCTTCAAAGGACTCAAACTCACATATTTTTATTTAGAAAAACAAAACCAGTGCTCTATATAGAGCCACAAGCAAAGCTATAGGGCTCTAGGCTAAGCTGAAATAAGAATGTTCTCCACCTGTCCTGTGAATCTGGGCCTTTGCTCTGAAGGGCAGGGAGGGTGTGCAGAGGAGAAAGTGGAAAGTTGTCTGACTTCATAGCTGTTTGGAAGAAATAGCAGAGAGGTTTAGCTATGGGAATATAATGGGATTTGCTAATGTAATCTAGATGGAAGCTGAAGTGCTTGGGGACAAATGATCAAAGAGAACTAAGACTGTGTGAACCCAAAACTCAGAAGAAATTAAGGGTGATTTAAACAACTAATTCACAAACAAGATCAAAAGCACCAAAATACTGGAAAACAATTTCCTTAGTATAAAAATATACTTATTCAATCAAGTCGAAATCTTTGAGTAAAGTGGCAAAATCTGTTTTCAAAACAGATCTGCTTGAAGAATGAGATCTTCACTACAAATGCAATGGGTGAAGCTTGCAGAATTATATAACTTTTGCTGAGTTTTGAATTAGTGATTGTAGGTAGAGAAAAATGGGATGGAATTTACATTGCAAGAACCTTTTTCACAGATGTTATTTATCCCCAGGCAGCTCGACAGCTGCTTCAGTTCTTCCCTGCTCTCACTTTACATGGTCATTTGGGGATCTTGGATCCCTCTTATGTTTAATCCAAGACAATTTAAGCAAAAAGTTGCAAAATTATGAAAAAAAAAATGCACCTAACTGTTTAATTAAACTCAACCCTCTATACACAATAATACAATTTTTCAGAAGTATTAAACTATATGGTACTGGTGCCTTCCCCCTTTCCAGTTCATAGGTATTGATTTTAGTGTTTTTCAATAATTGAAGAGCCATAAATCCATGTTTGGTAGTTTTGCATGTGTTGCAGGTTCTGTGATGTTTCCCAGTGCCACTAAGCTGTAGGAAAAGGTGCCAGCTGTTTCATGGTCATGATCATATCACTTCTACTTTTTACTCAAAAACAGTGTAAATGAATAACCATCTGGGACTGAGCCGGACAAATGCTTCTGTAGGGATTGTTGTCACTTATGATAGATGTCACAAAGCAATTTACTGACTTGCTTCTTAACTAGGTATTTGTTGAGGATAGAAACATTCAAATTTTAAATGTAAGTAAGTTGTTCATTAATAATAAACAATAATAAACCCCATACCTATTTCCAGCACAGTATCTTTAGATCTCAAGGTACTTCGCACAGGGCGGTAGTCTGTCTTTCTCTCATAGTCACAGCCTGGATGTGAAAAACTGAGTCACAAGGAGGGAAATGCCAGCAGGACAGCAGCAGAGCCAGGGCTTTGTCTGGGGGAATTGCTATTACACAGGCGAGGAGCGTGCTGCCTCCCGCAGAAGCTGGTAACTCCAGATGAATGGAAGTTTTCTTTATCCGGGCAGAATGTGCCCTGAAGCGACTTGTGCTGACTGCCTCTTGTCCTGTCACCATGCAGCCATGTGAAGAGCCTACCTGCCTGTTCTTTTATTTTGGCAGGCTATGATTAGATCACCCTGAGCCTTGCCTTCTCCAGGGTGAGCAACCCTACTCCTTCAGTCATTGTTCGCATGACAAGTTCTCCAACCCCCTGATCGTTTTCATAGTCTTTCCCTGGACCCTTTCCAGCTTTTCTATGTCTCTTTGGAACTGGGGGGACCAAAGGTGTGGCCTGAAAACAGTGGGAATCACAACCCTTGATCTGTACTCTTGGTGATGAAGCCCAGGACACATTTTGCCTCCACTGCTGCTGCCAGGGCACACAGCTGATTTGTGTTTAGTTTGCTGTTGCTCAGGACCCCAAGAGCCCTTTGAGCAGAGTGGCACTCAGACCCCAGCCTGATAATCCCCTCTGGGGGTGGGATTATATATCTGGTCCCAGAGACAGGACTTCACATTTATCTTTGTTAAACCTCATGCAATTATTTTGGCCCAGTCTTCCAATCAGCTGTATATTAAACACAGAATATAACACATCTGGAATAGACTGGCTATCTTAATTCCAGTTTTCACACTACTGTGGACATTTCTTGTTTGGTTGTCCCTGTGCCGTGCTCCAGTGCGTATTGTAGATGGTTTCAGTCTGGCTGTCTGTATCTATTGCTAGTGCACTGCCACAAAGCTACGCTAGACCTAGCTTCAAATTAGCTTGCTCACATACCGTTCAGTGGAAGCTGTCTGCCTGGCAGGTAAATACGGAGCTATGCTACTGCCGGTACCTGAGCCAAATCCAGCACCGTGAAAACGCTTTGCAGTCACAGAAGCAAATGTGGTTGCTGTTGTGTTCCCGTGCCTTGGCAGAAAGCACTGAAATTCACAAGAGAGACTGTCCTAAAACATACCAGTATCAATTTGACCTCCACTCGATGTTCTCCTGGGGCCAGTGGCTTAGTGCCAGTTATGTAAGGCAAACTCACCCGCAGCAAGACTATTTCCCTTGTGCAATAATTCGAATGTATTTCCCACTTGGTGTTAGCCAGTAGCAGTACGATGGAAGCAATCACGTTATTTGTCAAGCACTCAAAAGTAGATGACCTTCATGGATGAGCGAGGGAAGGAGGAAGCTCCCCCAGTCAAGTTGAGACTAGAGGGGTACAAACCTCTCCTATTCAACAGCTTCCAGAGCACTGGGATGCATTCTGGGACTCTGCTGGATCCACAGGATCTGTGCACACTGGAGTGCGGGAACAAGGAGATCTGAGAACTGGAAAAGCAAAAGTTCCGTGGTAGCTTCTCCTTGATTTCTAAATAAAGTTTATTTCTCTTGCACTTTCTCTGGTGTGTTAAATTAGTCCCAGTTGCAATGGAGAGATTAGGAGATCCTTGCTGGCTCACTGTCAAAAGTAGAGGATTTGCTGCCAAAAGAAGAAAATAAAATGAAAGGATACCTGCTTAATTCTTGGTACAGAAAACTTGCTGATTTTTACTGAAACAATAGGAAATCCTTCCTGGTTTTACACAGGCTGTGGATGTTATTAAAGCTGTGTTCCATACATAATGAAATGGGTCAACCAATGTCTTCCCATATATCTTGTGCTGTTATCTTCTTGTTAGAATGGTAATCACAGGTGTCTTTTTTTTCTACCTTTCTTTCCAAATCTGTTGTTCACACATTTCTGTTTTACCTCACACTGGCATAAGGCTTGGCAGCTACTCAGCTGTTGCTAGAGTTGTGTTGTCGTGCAGTTGATATGGTTTTGGCTCTCTTAGTCTACCTCCCAAGATGCTTTTTTAATTGACTTAATTTTATTATTGAAAATTAATTTGAACATAATGGGCACAACCTTTAGACACTTTTACTCACATTTGCCAAAGCTCCTTCATGACCCAAAGTAGGGCATCATGGTTATGTATATTTGGCATAGCTCCATTTTTCATTTTTTTTCTAAATTACATTTTGCTCTGATTCCAATTTTTATCTATATAGTATAAAGGGATGCTAGTATGTATAAATAAACTGCTATGTATATGTGTATATATTTATGTACATATATAATTAATAAAAATTGCAATTTTTTAACAATGTAAAAAGTGTATGTTTGCCCCTAGTTGCAGAAAAAGTTGTCACTTTTCTTGGGGCTGTATATAGTACTATGATTAAGAGTGCCGGATTCAAGAAACATGGATTCAGTTCCTAACTCTATCATGAGGTTTCTGCACAATCTTTTAATGTTGCTCCCTGACTCAGTTTTCCAGCTGTAAAAGGAAGATTGCATTACCTCCTTTGCTTGTCTATATCTTGTTCGTTTTCTGGGCTTTTAGGGTGGAATAATCAGTTGATGTACACGTAAAGCGTATATTACAATGAGTTACGTCTTTGCTTGAATCTGACAAAATGTCTGTACAGGCACTGAAATGAGGAACAAGGGAGCAGAATAGGGTTTACAGGTGTGTCCACTGGAAGTGTATTTATTATATTTGGCTTTTTGAAAGTAGAAAATGCTATTGATTTGCCTTCTGACTGTTTCTTGCTGGAAGCTTTCCAAAAAAAGTGTCTGTTTTACAAAAGTATTTATAAAGAAATGGAAACAGTAGTTTGAGACTGATGAAACACAACTCATTTCTTTATCTTGAAGGGAAATTAATCATTAGTCGACAGATCAGCGCAATACATTATTTATCCCCAATCTTTGTTAATGCAGCCTGGCTAAACTATGTAAGTATGTAGAGCTGAATTAACAACCTTCTTCAAAGGGAAATGGGAAGCCTATGGGCTTTGAACTTTAAAATCTATGGCTTTTGGAGTCGTTGCTGTAAATAACGATGTAGGACCCAAAGGAACAAAAGTCCCAGTGTTTATGCAGCCTAAACTTCTACTTTAAACACCTGTGCAGAACATTCGAACTCTATTGTAGTCTTTAAAACCCATTTACAGTGGGTTCCTATTCTTGGCAGTGTCAAAAATCTACATAAAGCTTGACCTTAAACCTCAGCAGTTTCTCAGACCAGGTCTTCTGCTCTCATTCCACCTGCGGGGCTCTGTATAATAGGTATCTTCAGGCCCCAGCTGGCGAATGGCCAACCAAACAGGTGGAAATAAGATTTTCTGGGTATGTGTCTTATTGGAAGTACAAGGGTTGAAGAGCTGAGGCTTTGGGTTTGGGAAGTTGTTTTTTACATGCCTATGCCTGGATTTGAATTTTATTTCACAAGCTGCTGCTACTGCACTGGCTTAAGAGTGCCTTTCTTCCCATCTTCCTAAGAAGGGCCTGATTTAACTCAGGCAACCAACTCCAGGAGAAGATCAGTAGTCGAAGGACTCCACCTCAGCATAGCATTCCTGTTTGACAGAAATGAAATCCTAACACATACACTAGAAAACCAGCCCAGCTCTCTTTGGCAGCAGGTCTTCAGGACAGCTTTAAAAGTGCATTCAGTTTGTATTGCTCACACTCTTCAAGGAAGACTATGAATGAAACCCACTGGGCTACTCTTCTCTATTGTAACGTCTAATGAAATCCTTCAACATTAATGATAATACAGATGACTACAGAGGTTACCTCCAAAGATAGATTCCAACTGGCTCCCCTTCCTGAATTTCACATAAGTAAGGAGTCTGATCCCCATCCATGTCTGACTTAAAAGTCCAGGGTTTAACGCGATCCCTTGCTCTAAGCTGTACTTACTGTTCTACCACCAGCAGAGAGAAATGTCAAACCCTGCCACTTGGATTGTCTTCATCTCCTACCTCAGAGAGAGGTCTGCTGCTGTCTAAAAATATTTCCTAAATTGGCATGTTGAACACCATTCTTAATTCTTACTCTGGTACAAAGTTTTTTGGAAGAATTTGGAACTCCCAACATATCTGAGAATGCATCTGTGAGCATCACACTGATGCTGAGCTATATTATCTGAACCCTGGCTCACACCATCATCTATGGCAGCCGTATCACAGATCGGGCTGGGATTAAAGTCAAGTCCCATTAAAGTACATCCACACTTGAACTGCTGTTTTCAGAAAGCTCTGCCAAGCGGCTGTGCCTCACGACACAGAAGAATCGCAAACTTATTACTTTCTTCTTTCTCTTCCCACAAAAGTAAAGCAGAACCACTACTTCTGAGATGTCTATTCATCATTAGGAAAAGATGACTTTTCCTAAGAGGCATTTTAAAAAGTAACTTTAAACACATGTAACTAAGGCACATAGGTACGTACGTACAAGACATTGTCAATCACTTCATAATACCCTTGTAATATGTTCTTTTGATTCTTTATCACCTGGGATATATTTTATTTATATCTATAAATCTCTGCCAAGACCATGGGTTAGAAATCACCTGCTTTTCTGAAGTAGTCTGGTCCCAGGCCATCTGGTCAACTCGCCACCTAAGATTAAAGGTATCTGGGATTGAAACAGAACTTAAGAGTAACTTCTTATGACTGATTCCCTTTGGTGGCACAACAGACATCATTGCAACAGTTTTAAAGTGCAAAAATAAAGGCACAAATATGGGGCACGCTTGAACCAGGTGTATGATGAGTGATGGGTGGGTTGTGAGTCCTGATTTATTCACTAATGACGAAAAGGTAACACACTGTACCTTCTCCCATTTGCAGTATTTGCTGAAAAGTGTTTTGTCAGCTGGCAAGTCATTTACAGAGGAAAATAACCTCATGAGAAATTAATGAGGTTGCCGTATTTTACATTAGTATTAATGTATTACACAAAATCACCAAAATTGTGGACACTAAAAATACTAGGACCGGTAGCACAGCAGGTCTTCTACACCTCAATCCCACAATGCATTGCTGGAAAAGTTAAATTGTTCCTCACAAACACAACAAAATGGGACTGTTATTGAATGCACCAAAGTTCACAGATGTCTATGGCCAATGTGAGTGTTTAACACACACAACACGGTGCCCCATGCAGATATGTCCCTACTAAACTTCCCACTCAGAGTTGAAAAGGCTGATTTTGTAAATCGGGAGACTGGAAATGTGAGGTCAGAGCAGAGGAAGGGATGGAGATGCAAGGAAAAAGATATGAAAAGACCTAGTAAATTGAAGCTATTTTTGAAAAAGATTAAAGGCAAAATACATCATCTGGGAACATTTATTTAGTATCCAGAAAATTTAAAGAAGTATGTTTGAGATTTTATCTGTGAGAGCCAGCTTGGAGCTAATTTTATGCTGAACATGCAGAAATATCAGCATCAGCTTGACTCCAGTAGTAGGTCTGCCATAATGACTTGAGAAGAAAGATAGAAATTCTTTCAGCTTTCAGATGTATGAGTATTTTGCAGTGTAGGAAATAAAGTCCAGTCTGCTATTTAGCTTTGCCTGTCAAAACAATCATAAAGACTTCATATTTTAAGCCACATAATCTATTCAGTCCTTCTATCATGTTCATAATATTAATANTAGCTTTGCCTGTCAAAACAATCATAAAGAATTCATATTTTAAGCCACATAATATTAATCGGTTATATTATTCTCTTTGTCTTTCTATGTTTTGGATAAAAACTTTCCTCCCCTCTCGCAAATCTGTAACTTGCCTTTCAAATAGGTGCATATGCTCTATTTTATAGGAAAACAAGACCATGGGTCTATTCTGTCACTGAAAGCTGAATTCTCATGCACTGTGTAATTAGAGTAAAATTGAGTAAGAAAAGGCTGAAAAATGTAAGAAAAACTTGTGAGCATGACAAAATGTATTAAGCATTTGGTAAGCGAAGTGCTGTACCGGAGCCAGTTTTAAAAGTTGAATTACTATCCCCCAGGTAAAATTAATATTTAAAAACCAACAACAACAACACAACACTTTTTGACTTTGAGCAAATGCCTTATTTTTAGACATTTTTAACACTTGACAAAAGTTCTGGAAAGTTCTGATTTTGGAAATAAACCATTTCATTACTGTATGAATAGAAGTTGATCTTATTCTGAAAGTATTTATTTCCACACAGGGAGTTATAATGTTAACCTTGGGTTAACATGGTTAAAAGTTAAAAGTTACTTNGATCTTAAAGGTCCCTTCCAACCTCACTAATTCTATGATTCTATGATTCTATAAGTCTGCTTCACATCCGTATTACCCTGAAGTGGGGTAGACAAATATCTGTCCAAGATAATTAACTTTGACTAGAAGTTTAACTTCTATAAAGCTAAAACTAGAAGAATTGACTCCTCTCTAAAGTGTTTTGATGTTATGAGATGAAACTGGAATGTTGAAACACATCCATTGGAAACATCAGAAAGGTTATTATAGGTCTAAAAAATCTTTTATTTTTGTTAAACATATTTTTAGCCTAAAATACTTCTATTGATTTTTAACTAATATTACTGTCTTTTAACATTGATAAGCACTGTAAACAAGTTAATATAAATGGAGACTTTCAGTTAGTTCTGTGCAAAAGCAGTTTTCTCTTCTCATATTTTGATTATGCAGTTGGATATTTAGGGAAGCTTCTCTGCAGCCATCCATTCCTTTAAGAATGAAACTGTTAAATATTGACCATAGAAAATTTTGCCTTTGATGTCTGGACATTTTCTCTACAAAAATGACAAGTAAACAAAATAAGTCAATGCAAGCATTTTGAAATATTCCCAATGAGTGACTTCAAAGTGAAAGCTAATAATTTTGTCACTTTAAAGTTAATTTTTTACTTTAGAAATGTCCCTTTCCCTTTTTCTGGGGTGAGAGATCTCCCACATCACAGAAGTTTGTTTCAGTGGTATAAATGACCTTAAGTATATAGGAAGTGCTCTGAAGTGGTGTGTAACAAAATGTGAAAACAGAGAACTCTCTTTACTGCCAGTAATTCTGTTCTGAGATTATTTTTTTTTTTGGGTAACTGAGAGCTAATAGTACTCTAGACTTTGGGGGCTACCACAGACTTCATGAGTTCATCTAATGCAGTCTCCAGGATGAAGGAGTACATTAATCTGTTCCACATCTTAATTATGCTTAGCACCATGCTAAGTTGCAAGTGAAATTCTACCTTCCTACTGAAGAAAGGGAAAGAACATTTGTTCATGGTAACAATCTATATGTATTTAGGGACTGAGATCTTATCCAACAGATGGGTATTGAATAAGTAGAAAAAATTATTTTCTTCCATTGAGACCAATGAGCTGCCTGGGTCCATAACAAAATACAGAGCAGACCTGTTTATGTAGCAGGAAGCTGATGGGTGAAAGACCTGCTGGTGAGAAACATCATGAAGAAAAATGTATAATGTTTTTATACAACTGTTCCAGCAGCTAATTAATATAAGCTCAACTTTACAGATCTATAAGAACTGAGATGAAATGAAACTGAACAAAAATAACTGCCTATATTGGAAATCTTTTCCAACTTTACCTCCTTTGAGATGTCCAGGAAAATTTTTATTAAAAATCAATTTTGGAAAAAATTCAATCAGCTCTAACCATCTGTTGTCTTACTGGAAAGCCTATGTGCAACTTGCAGTTATCCGTGTTTAAACATGATGATTCAAAACATTTAACTCTTTAAACCATCAGCAATTCTGTATAATTTTTGACTTCTGCAAAAGTGGATAGCGCTGTAGGCCGAGCACTCTGAATCCTCTCCTTCACTGTAATCTACCCTCTGCTTCACTCAGTTTGCTGTCCCAGGAAGGCAGGTGACATGAGCAGTTTGCCCTCGTAATGATGGGGATGGATTTTACCAGCTTTTTAGAGGTTGTCCTCCCAGCACGATTGCGTACGCTGCACCGCCAACCCCACGCTCTCGCATCGGTGAGTCAGCACTCAAAGCAATTATAGCGGGCTTTTAAAAAAACATATTAAAAAATAATATTTGTGCTTACTTGTTTTTGAGGTCAGATCGTACATTTGCTGTGCCTGTACAAGTCTTTTTCATTGACCCTCAATGCTTTGGTGCATGAAGCCAGTTTTGGAAATGAACACGCAACTGTGTCTTGGGGTCTCCTGATGGGGATCCAGGAGGTGGTGGTGTGAGAAACACAACACGTTTTCTGACATGCACGAGAGAGTCTGGTGAACAGTAACACTATGTACAGTGTGTTTTCCAATCTGATTTGTGGGAAGAACTCTGGCCTAACACTTCTCAGCTTGTTTCCTGATAGACAGCCTACTTTTTCCTTTCATCCTAATTGCAGCCTCACGTGGCACACTAAGTAATCTCCTTAGTCAGTAACAATTTAACATTTTACACACATTTCCCTTTTAACTTCAGACTCCATTCAGCTCTGTGCCTGGAGTGACTAAGACACCAAAGTCAGCGACAGGTTCCACGTTTTGAATGGAAAATAAATTATCAATATTGAACTTGAAGGTAGCTTTAATTATCTTTGCCACCACTGGTGCTTTTTGGCTTTACCACTTTGTTCACCCACACTTTACCCACTCAGTTCCAAGGGTATCTTAGAGAAAAGAGAGGTTACAGCATCCAGACCCATTAAATAATTAAAAATGTGGTGTATGGGTAGTTGGTGTGGATGCATGACACAGCCTTTACCGAGGAAAACCAGTCCCTGCCTTCCTGGGTGATGGAGCTCTGTTATCCTGTTGGTCAGAAATGGGACCATGATAGAGCCAGGAGGAAAGAATTAGTGATTTATTTTTGGTTGTTGTTGAGATTTTTTCCCACTGTCCCTTTAAACATCTTGAATATATTTTTTTTTAATCTGGCAACAGCAGACGTTAGGGACCACCTGGCAATATCTGGCAGCTCTTTTTCAGAGGAAAATTCTTGCTTGAGGCCTGGGTTTTTTCTTGGGATTTCTTTAAATTTTCTTTTATTTCTCACAAAAGAAAGACATTTTTGAGGAGGAAGGTTATGTAGCTTGTCCTATGGTTATGCACTCACTAGACTCCTTGGGACTTCAGCCGAGTCTCCTGGTATAGGAAGGTGTTTAGCTAGAGGGGAGTTTATGTAGATGCATGCGTACGGGGAACATGCAAAGCTCACAGAATACAGCTTCAGCCATTAGGCCTCCACTCATTGCTTTCCTGGGAAATAAAAATCTCAGGAACTAGATCTTAATTTCTGGGAGGAGGTAAGATAGATATTTCTTCCTCCCTATAATTACTGGCCATGTCTCTATTCCTGCATCTCTTTTTATATCTACCCGAGAGCTCTTTTTAAACCTACCTGAGAAAGAACTGGCATCTGTCTCCATCCTGGCGCTGCCACAATCCTAGACCCACATCTACCTCTCCAATGTCATTTGGGGAACTCCTGAAAAGCTTCAGAAATTGTTTATCTTGCGACAGCTTCGCTCCCACGGGACCATCCCCATGTGCCACGGCGGGGCCAGGCTGGTGTCTTCATACACAGCCCATGCATCGTTGTGGTTGTTCAGGCAGCGGATAGAGATTTATACGGACATGACTGCGGGATGAACACATTGCAAACATTTCGATGTACTGACATTTCTTGGCAAAAATCCAAGCCGTGTCTTGGTCTAGTTATAATGTTTCATGAGTGCTCACTTCTGGTACTTCTGTTTTCTTTACCAGAAGTATGTTTTCTGCGGTGCAACATGCATTATGCACAGTACTATAGTTCAGAGAAAGAATTTGTTCGTTTTCTTCCTCTCATCTTTTTACTGGAAGAAAAAGAAACACAGAAAGACATTTCCCTCTAACACAGAAAAATGATCTACAGTAAAACAGTGAAGTCTTTAGAGTTTCTTTCCCTGCTTTGCTACATATCTCCCTAGCACTTGCTAGCTGCCCACCATCATGATTTTTTGCAATATTTCTGGGGAAATAGCACCTTTTTTATGGAGTTTATTGGGAAAACCCCAAAATACCATTACAGATAAATGTACATTAGCCCCTCCAGTGCTGTTTAATTTCTGCTATTTTAAAATTTCTCTTTAATTTGTTATACAAGGAAAACCAAAGAGGTTTTTGTTACATCTGCATTTGACACAGTGATGGAGGATTAAGGAAGGGAAATGTTACACCAGTCACGCTTTTCTTTACATGGTGGACTTTAGGCTACTTCA
>VUYV01000079.1:2468802-2602876 GCA_008711295.1 Anarhynchus alexandrinus | reverse complement strand
AAAAAAAATATTTGTGCTTACTTGTTTTTGAGGTCAGATCGTACATTTGCTGTGCCTGTACAAGTCTTTTTCATTGACCCTCAATGCTTTGGTGCATGAAGCCAGTTTTGGAAATGAACACGCAACTGTGTCTTGGGGTCTCCTGATGGGGATCCAGGAGGTGGTGGTGTGAGAAACACAACACGTTTTCTGACATGCACGAGAGAGTCTGGTGAACAGTAACACTATGTACAGTGTGTTTTCCAATCTGATTTGTGGGAAGAACTCTGGCCTAACACTTCTCAGCTTGTTTCCTGATAGACAGCCTACTTTTTCCTTTCATCCTAATTGCAGCCTCATGTGGCACACTAAGTAATCTCCTTAGTCAGTAACAATTTAACATTTTACACACATTTCCCTTTTAACTTCAGACTCCATTCAGCTCTGTGCCTGGAGTGACTAAGACACCAAAGTCAGCCACAGGTTCCACGTTTTGAATGGAAAATAAATTATCAATATTGAACTTGAAGGTAGCTTTAATTATCTTTGCCACCACTGGTGCTTTTTGGCTTTACCACTTTGTTCACCCACACTTTACCCACTCAGTTCCAAGGGTATCTTAGAGAAAAGAGAGGTTACAGCATCCAGACCCATTAAATAATTAAAAATGTGGTGTATGGGTAGTTGGTGTGGATGCATGACACAGCCTTTACCGAGGAAAACCAGTCCCTGCCTTCCTGGGTGATGGAGCTCTGTTATACTGTTGGTCAGAAATGGGACCATGATAGAGCCAGGAGGAAAGAATTAGTGATTTATTTTTGGTTGTTGTTGAGATTTTTTCCCACTGTCCCTTTAAACATCTTGAATATATTTTTTTTTAATCTGGCAACAGCAGACGTTAGGGACCACCTGGCAATATCTGGCAGCTCTTTTTCAGAGGAAAATTCTTGCTTGAGGCCTGGGTTTTTTCTTGGGATTTCTTTAAATTTTCTTTTATTTCTCACAAAAGAAAGACATTTTTGAGGAGGAAGGTTATGTAGCTTGTCCTATGGTTATGCACTCACTAGACTCCTTGGGACTTCAGCCGAGTCTCCTGGTATAGGAAGGTGTTTAGCTAGAGGGGAGTTTATGTAGATGCATGCGTACGGGGAACATGCAAAGCTCACAGAATACAGCTTCAGCCATTAGGCCTCCACTCATTGCTTTCCTGGGAAATAAAAATCTCAGGAACTAGATCTTAATTTCTGGGAGGAGGTAAGATAGATATTTCTTCCTCCCTATAACTACTGGCCATGTCTGTATTCCTGCATCTCTTTTTATATCTACCCGAGAGCTCTTTTTAAACCTGCCTGAGAAAGAACTGGCATCTGTCTCCATCCTGGCACTGCCACAATCCTAGACCCACATCTACCTCTCCAATATCATTTGTGGAACTCCTGAAAAGCTTCAGAAATTGTTTATCTTGCGACAGCTTCGCTCCCACGGGACCATCCCCATGTGCCACGGCGGGGCCAGGCTGGTGTCTTCATACACAGCCCATGCATCGTTGTGGTTGTTCAGGCAGCGGATAGAGATTTATACGGACATGACTGCGGGATGAACACATTGCAAACATTTCGATGTACTGACATTTCTTGGCAAAAATCCAAGCCGTGTCTTGGTCTAGTTATAATGTTTCATGAGTGCTCACTTCTGGTACTTCTGTTTTCTTTACCAGAAGTATGTTTTCTGCGGTGCAACATGCATTATGCACAGTACTATAGTTCAGAGAAAGAATTTGTTCGTTTTCTTCCTCTCATCTTTTTACTGGAAGAAAAAGAAACACAGAAAGACATTTCCCTCTAACACAGAAAAATGATCTACAGTAAAACAGTGAAGTCTTTAGAGTTTCTTTCCCTGCTTTGCTACATATCTCCCTAGCACTTGCTAGCTGCCCACCATCATGATTTTTTGCAATATTTCTGGGGAAATAGCACCTTTTTTATGGAGTTTATTGGGAAAACCCCAAAATACCATTACAGATAAATGTACATTAGCCCCTCCAGTGCTGTTTAATTTCTGCTATTTTAAAATTTCTCTTTAATTTGTTATACAAGGAAAACCAAAGAGGTTTTTGTTACATCTGCATTTGACACAGTGATGGAGGATTAAGGAAGGGAAATGTTACACCAGTCACGCTTTTCTTTACATGGTGGACTTTAGGCTACTTCATGAAAGCACCTAGTTTATTCCTAATTCTTATATGCCTGGTAAAATAATCCTTCCAATGCAACTCACTTTCTTATGTAGAGAGGGAAAGTCTCTTCAGGTGCAGCTAAACTTAGGAAAGAGAATCTTCCTCCGTTCCAAAAGAACAACTTCTCTTCATTGACTAGCAGGGGACACTCACTTCAGCGAGATTGCTAAGAAGGTATCTGACCCTGAAGTGTAAGATACGGGCAGAGGCACTCCCATCCCCTGCATTTCTCTGGAGCACTCAAAAGAATTCTCTCTGTGAATGGATCTGCTGTGCTGAACTGTGGGTACGCAGAACAGAAGAAAAAGCAAATTATTTTTATTTCCAAAATGAGATGAAGTATCCTACCCCAGGACATCATAGATGAAAAACATGTGAAAGTGACATTCTTACATGTAAATATAAAAATTTCTAATGAATTACAAAAAAAATCCTTATTCTTTATTATAAATACCTTCAATACCTGTAAAAGGAGAACAACTATTGGGCTTAAATCTTTTGAAATGGAAGAATTCTTTTTAGCCTATAGTATACAGGAAACTTTTTCAAAAGAAACCTTGAGACAGGCAAAATAATGAACATTAACAATTGTAAATTCACATTAAACACCGTTACACTGCTATTTCCTTCTATTTGTCATGATTAATCTATGTCCTCTTTCCAGGAACACAGAAACCACCCAATCTGCTGCTAACATGGAAAGCAGTTGGTATTTTAAATGTCAGTAGCATTTCAATAACTCATTAATATTATTGCAGAGAAAACTGAAATCTGGACCGCTAGTGGCACTTCAAAGTCCATTTACTACTGAGGTTAAAGTCTCGTTGATATGCTACAGAGGTAGCGCTGAGCTGTAACACCACTTCTTTCCCTCCAGTTTTATAACTTGTTCTTACTGTCGTGTTGCTGATGTTAGCTGGTTTTGCAATGTTATCGAATTTTTGTTAGTAGAGGTGACAGGAGCACAGGCTGAGCTGGCTGTTACTGCTGCTCCTAGTTCTTTGCTCGAAGAGCTGCATATGGCTCTCTGTCATCACACTGATTACGGGGACACATCTCTTTCAGTTGTTTGGTCTGAAATACTGACTGCTGTCGACTGTAATTGAATAAGCACCTCCGTGGGATGTTCTTCTGTGTATGCATGGGCTGAATATTCAATTTGCTAATGCATATAGAGCACAGTTGTAATTGCTTTTGCCCTTGCGGTAGGAAACCCTCCACCAGTATCTTTGAGGTTAGCTTCAATTTTTTTTTTTTTATGCAATCTTTTTCCTCAGGTGTCTTCTCAGTCCTTGGAGGGAGAAGTAGGAAGTGAAATTCTGTTTTAAATGTGACTAAAAAGTCAATGAAACAAAATGTATCAAAACAAAAAAAAATCTAAATGTTTAGGAAAATATCTTGTGACACCTAAGATATCGTGTGAATATTTCATAATTGTTACATCTCATTCTTCAAATGACAACATTATTACATGAAATTTTGAGTATTTATTTAATTTTCTAATATTCAAAGGCACATTTCTAATAACTTTAATAATAACCGATGATATATTGTTAATATATTTTCATAGCAACATTCTTGACTCTATCCCCTACAGAAAGCAGATGCGCAGAGGTTGAAAATTTGAGCAACAAATATTTTGGTCCTAGCCACGTGGAAAACAATCTTAACAGAACTCAGCATTCATGGGGTTCCTATATGTGTACCTATATGACCCTCTTTCTTCCTGAGGATCTCACGTTTAATCAGTTCTGGAAAGTGTCTGTACTGATTTCAGAAAAAAATATCTAGTTCATTGTCTACTCATAGTTCTTAATTCAGATTTTTCTAGAGAAAATTCTTTCCCAAATGAAATGCAAATGCATTAATTCAGAGCTACTTCTTGAAGAATAACATTTCCTTGAGGAAGCTGGTATGCAAGCAAAGCCCTAAAAATCAATAGGAGATGCTTTGCTTGAAATTTACAATTCCTTTTATTAAATACATGTAATAGATTATTTCCACACAATTATTCCCAAAGAGATTCCTTCACACCATGTGCATGACAAGCTATTATTTCATATGTACTAACTGGATGTAAGATACCTTTGAAAAACAGAGCAGTGAATATGTTGTCTAGTTTTTATTATTATATTATTATATTTGTAACTACCTGCTTTTCTATGTACAATACTTTTCTGAAGGAACTTGAGAGGGGAAAAAAAAAGAGCAAAAAGGGAAGGATGGTAGCTAACGAGGTGGCAACTTAGTGGTTAGGACAGTTGCTTGGAAACTGCATGTGAATCTTATTTCTTTAAGGAGGGATTTGAATACAAATCTCCCTTTATGCCTTGGTTGTCTAGTTAATGCATTCAAATATTATATGAGAAGAATAGGCATATTCTATGGACTTGTTGAAAAAAATTAACACAGCTGCAATAGCATTCTTGGAAATCCTCACGTGCCATGAACAATGTTTTTTTCTTCAGAGTGCTTCATTTTTTGTCTCTTGGGTTTAGTAGTCCTAGACACGAGCGGGACTGCAATGATTGATGCTGAGGGACATTTCAACTCAGACTGGGCTGTAGCTGGTGAATTTAAGTCCCCTCTAAATTATGCAAGAACTAAGCATGTGTTTTCTGGATCACAGCTGTGGACAGAAGTAACCAAGTAACCAAATTTTGTCTATGATGTCCTTTTTTTTCACTGCTGAACCCCCCCAAGCCCCCCAAAAAATAAATTAATGAAACATGTAATACCAAATACTTAAATTTAGACGATATTAAGGTTGAAGCTGAAGCTGCCTCTATGGTCATGAGAGGTCTCTGGAAGGCAAATCAGGGTGCCTAAATTTGAAAGTAGTTAGGTTTCTAATTTAGGAGCTCTAATTGCTGTGTGGAGGCACACACTTCTCTCTACTGACTGTAGAGGGAACCTGGGCACCAAAGGTAGGTGCTTGCAGAGGTGGTGTCAGTATTCTCCATTGTCTGTAGACTGTATGGAATGGCAATTAAAGCATATGGTATATGTTCGTTTCCTGGGGTATTCTGAAGTGTGCGGCAATAAGATCTTTCCAGTACCTTATCCTCTCAGTTTACTTCGGAAGTAGAATTTGCATTACACACAAACAGGTACACATGTGTGCTCATGGTTTGCAACTTTTAGGATGAAACATTCATTTTTGAAATTAATTATTAGGTTTATGTTTTAATATTAGAAATTAGTATAGTTTCTCTGACTGCAAGTTTGTTTGGAAGGTTTAGCCCGTATTGTAAGAGGTAATAAAAAATTTATTTTTCTTAATGTATGTTTCCAATACATGCGTGCAGACTAAAAATGCACACAAACTAAAAAACCCCAAAGCAATAAGGTTGAAAAAGATGGGCCTGACACTATTTGTTTAGTGGTAAAGCTACTAAAACTTTCCACAATATAGACATGTCATTAATATGACTGCGGTGAAGGATCAGAGAAACAGTAAGTTTTTCTTTTACCACTGAATAGGAAATTTATTAAAAAATAAGGTCTTTCCTCTACAAATATTGCTTCCCTTTCATATGCTGTGTATGAATACAGATTTGCACGGATTTTTGCTATTTTTTTTTTTAAATTTACACATAGCTCTTCCTATTTTCCACTTTTCTCTATATACACAAAATTTCATGGAAATGGCTGAATCCAAGTCCCATTCCGCTGGATTTGCTTAGATTCATGCCTTGAGGACAGCTCTTCAAAACTTATTCTCTTTGGCTCCCACAGTATTTTCCAGGCTAAAGTTAGCTTGCTTTGCTCATTTTTTGAGCCAACCAGAGCCTGTGAAACAGCAACAGTGTTATGCTGAACTGGAGCTAACAAACCCCACGTCTCAGCAGGATTTGTTTTGTCTGAGGGGTTTTACTCCCCACTAATGCGTCCTCAGCCTTTGACTAGTCAGCAGGAGGGAACCAGAAAAAGAATAAGCCTGTGAGCCTGAAGACGTTCTTGCTGAATCTTGCTCAACAACACGCAAGCTGATGTAGCGTCTTTGCCCTGTGATTAGCTGAGTGAAGCTCCCTCCTTTGAGATATTAAAAAAACTGCCTAGACATGGTCCTGGGCAACGGGGTCCAGGTGGCCCTGCTTGAGAAAGGAGGTTGGACAAGTTGACCTCCAAAGGTCCCTTCCAACTTCAACCACTCTGTGATTCGGTGAACTTCATGCCAGTTTTGGCTTTTTTTAATAGCATGAAAGATCTGTTTTCTTGATAGGTGAAGTGTAATAATAACAAAAGGTGGCCAAATTATTTGCTAGGGAAATTAATTATGCACGATGCCTATATCTTGACCTTTGGTTTGAGCCACAGCAGCTTATACCTAGGGCAAAAGGAAATTTACACTTAGCATCAAGAGTAACAGCCTCTGATAAAATGGAGAAGTAGGTCTTAATAACACTTCAGATAATTAGGACTATGCACTTGTTTTGCTTTACTGTTACGTGTTCTTTCAAGTGCCATCTGAGAAACCTCCAGGTTCCCGGCTATCTCTAGATAACTGATGGAACATAAAATGATTTGAATAAGAACTGTCATACTGAATTAATTGGACATGGCTAATATACAATGTAATACAACAGCAAAACATTTGCAGGCTATGCCAGATAGCTATCTAAAAGAGCCACTTTACGCAGAACTTCTTGGAGAGATGACAGTTTGGCCTTCCTCTTGCAAAGTCTTGCCAGTCTGCATGGGTTTCAAAGCACACTTCTGAGTGGAGCTGGATGTGGCACAGTCGATGGGTAGAGCAAACACGCCTCACAGCCGCCCGGAACATGCAGGGTTCTTTTGAATTTTAGTTGCCCACAGAAAATAGTTTCATGAAGGCCAAGTGAAAGCCTCCGCATTCAGAAGAGGTTAGAAAGACTTGTGCTACTTTTCTGCAAATTCAAGACAACAGCTGATGAAGGAGCAAAGAGTATGCCAGAAATCAGATAGCTCTCCAAGCGAGGTGGAGGGGTTGAAAAAGCGGTGACCTATAAGGGGATATACGGGTGCCTCATTGTCATTCTGTCGTGTGCTCACAGAACAGCTTGAGTGAGATTCAGTTCCAGATTCAGACAGCTAAATGCAGGGGTCAACATGTAGGTGTTCACGTGCAAGCTGCTCATTCACCTGCAGTGGTAGGTGAATTTAATCTTGGCTAGATCTCCACTGACTGCAATGGCAGATTAGGCACTGGTGTGCTCACAGATACTTACATTCAGTTCCAAACTTGGAACGAAAATCTTGCCCTTTGTCTCTGAGATGCAGATGCCCCCAGCGCTGGGAGTGGACAGCTGTATTTTGGTAGTTGTTATGGACTGCCCTTATGCATCAGGCATCCATCAGTCGTTACTCCCGTAGCTACATATGAAACCCAACATGGGGTGCTCAGTGTCGTCTGCAAGAGTCAATAGCACCATCCTTCTTTGAAGAGCTGATTGTCATAGCTGTGAAGACTACACAACTTCTCAGTTTCTGACAACCCACTCTGGTTCAGTGTGCTCCAGCTGGTGGCCTCTCTGCCAGCTCTGCTTCAGAGGGCAATTCTGTCTGGCCCATACCATCCTCTTGGTTGCCTTTGCATAGGGAAATGAAAGCATTGAACAGTGGCTGTGGCTCCTGTAGTGGTCCAGGGTTCCTTAAAATGGTGTCCTTTGCTGGGGAGCTCGGCCCCAGCAAGGTGCCACCCTGCCTGCGAGGGAGAAGGGCCTGGGGAACCTCGAGAGCAACTTGTGGCATCTCAGAGGCTGGCTGCAGCCCAAAGCTTGTGTGTGATTCTCAGCACTGAAAAGGTTATTCCTGCCGTGGTTTGTTTGTAAAACGCCCTTGGAGGTGATGGCTGCTATACAAATGGCAAGTAATAAAATACCATTATAGTGTAATTAGTTATTATTACCTCAGATGGCTAAACCTCCTGCCATGGTTTATTATAGCACAGGAAAATACAGAGAAGGAGGAAGTGGAAGACAACAACAGTGACAAGGCAGTGTCACTGGCAATCTAATATTTCTAAAAAGAAGCAGGAGTTGAGGCAGCACCAAGCCAGATGCAGCAGAGATGGCCAAGACTGTGCAGAAGTCACTTTAGAATAAAACTGTGTGAAGAAAAGTATAACATAATTCAGCGCTTTCTATCCAGTTCTTGGGAGGTTTCACCACCTCACTCTGAACTCAGTCTGTAAAACAGTTTTATTGACTTAGTTTTCCAAAACAGAGTGACAGCGACTTTATTTATTACAGCAAGGAAGACATCTGGCATAACTTTGATTGATTTGTTCAGCTGCTGTCTTTGGGCTGCTAATTGTGACTGCACCAAGGAGGGGAGGCTACACGAGGCTTGCTGCTCCCTTTCTCAGGCCAGGACTTGAAGAAGGCACTTGTCTCACTGAAATGTTTGCTCCTTGGCAGGCTTCTTTATGCTAGCAGCTTCAGCATCACTGTTTGGTACCTTATATTGGGGAAGTTTTAAAGCAGGTTGCTGTTAAAAGAATGGAGGATTATTTATTTGGCAGGTTCTTTGGAATGAGCACTATGTTATGGCCGTTAATGCTCATTGTCTGCTCACATACATCAAAACGCAAAGTGCACTTGTGAGATGTAGTTCTCCTTCCGTTGTTACTGAATCTAAAGGTGAAAATTTTTCTGGCTTTATTGGAAAAGATTGGGAACCATTCTAAATTTAACTCTTCATATTATTGTCACTCGCAGGAGAAGTTCTCATTACAAATGAGTGTGAAGATGAGTTCACCTGAAACCGAGAGGAGTATCTTTCTGTGTGTTACAAAATCTTTGAAAACGGTGGGCAGCATGCATTTGGATATATGGTTAATTGCGTAGAAAAAAAAGCCAGGTAGTAAACAATCATAACTTGTTGCATTTTGACTCCACGTGCCTAGATGATGCCCAGACTGATGCACAGCTCTGTACGTGCAGAGGGTAGAAATTCATCACAGTACCAAACACCTAGTATCTACCAGCATTTAGGGCACTTCCAGCAAGAAGAACTGAATAGTCAACTTCNATTCATCACAGTACCAAACACCTAGTATCTGCAAGAAGAACTGAATAGTCAACTTTTGCCACTTTTAGAGAAAGCTGAGGACAATCTGTGAGAGCAGTTTAAGAAAATGTTTGGTTTTTTTTTCCCCTGTGCCTCAGTTTCCCATTAAGGCTTGTGTGGGGAGAGCATCTCCTTTTCCTGTCCTCAAGGTTTAAACATTTACTTTCTGAAATGTTGCTGTGATGTTTTGGAGAGGCTGTAGCTGTCATTGGTGACCTCTTCAGGAGTAACTTCAAGATGCACTGACTTATGCCCTGACCAGCCCTGGTGGTGTGCAGAAGTGGATGTGGTGGCAGCTTCGCCACCCCTGCCTAGCCAGGGATGGGCCTGAGCTAAACTGCACAGAGGTACCGTGACAACTTCAGAGTTAACCTCATTCAATTTTCATCTTTTTTTTTAATTTTTAAAAGAAAATATTATTTTTTCTTTTCTTGAAAATGTTGGTTGGAAAAGATGTGTAGTTTGGTGGAAAATTTTCAACAGTCTTTGCTCAAACTGTCACAGCATCAGGCCTTAATTATTTCCAGTGCTATCTTTGCAGTGCCTTCCGAGTAACCATATTTAATAAATTGCTGTATTTTTAGGTGCATAACAGCATGTTACCTGTGATTCAACATCTGTGTGAATTATGTAAGTAAGGATAATACAAGTTATCCTCAGAACTCCGTCTCATAATCCACCTATTTCTGATCTTTCACAAACTACTGCTTTTTCCTAAAAAAACCTTGTTCTTTGAGAGCATTATCTACACAGTTTGACCTGACTATCTCTAACTGATCCTGCCTTGTTCCAGGTGCTGACTTTATGCTGATTACCTGATGATATGAAGCAGGTGAGGACTAATTTTCCACTCCTAGTATTTTTAAAACAATATACATTAGCTGATGCAGGTTGTTCACAGAATAACATAACAACATTAGTGTCTATCAATGGAAAAAAAATGATAGCCTAATGAAAAATTAAAAAATAGAATCAATAGAACAGACCATTTATTTATTCTTGCTTTTATTGCCTTTTATGTAAAAAGTATTACTAAGCATATTTTGGAATTAAAATATCAAAGGAGGAACACAATGTAGGAGAGAGAAAGGAAGATGTAGAAAATAGGAAGCATGATTTTTTTGAGGTTAGAAGAGAGCTAACAAATCAATGAACCTGTGGGATAAAGGAAGGTAGCTCCAAATGTCAGAAGCTGCATTGACCTGTTTGAATGATGAATTGTAGCACAGAGAACATTATGGCACAGGGCATGTAACAATATGCCAGTGCGAGAAAGGTTGCAGAAATGTCACCTGTCAACAAATCGCACCACACACCTTTATTACTGGAGTCATCTGGTATCATGACCTTTTTGCATGCACTGTTAGCCACTGTGTTGAAAACGCACACTGAACATATGTGATTTAGTTAATATTCATCTCCAAAAACATTATTTTAACACAACAAATACAGTGACAAAAATACAGAATGAATGATCATGAAGTGTCTGAGCAAACTGAGAGAGTGTGATATGGAAGAAAAATTATGTTTTTGTTCACGTGTTCTTCAAAATCTAAGAAAACTATCAGTTTGGGAAAGTTTGGGGGTAGGGCTCTGCCAGAAACATGTATTTTTTTAAATAATATTCTGATAATCTTAGCATTGCATGGTAGTGCAAGTTAGTGGCATTTCACCTGAGCGGTGATGGAGATTGTGCAGGTGTGGCACAGCCTAAGGAAATGTTTGGGGCAGGTAACATGTGTGGTACACACAGCTCTGTTTGTGTGTGGTCCTGATCTCTCTCCAGGAACTCATTTGCACAGGCGCCCAGTGGTCACCAGCACAATCACAATCACAAGTCACAAAGTCATTTTGAGAGGTGATTTAAGTCTCACCAGGAAAAGTGTTAGGAGTCTTACTGGAAAGCGTATGCCAACTTTTCCAATTAATTTTGCCATTTAGCTGAAGAAGAAAGTCAGTAATAACCAATCTGTAGTAGAAAAATTATAAAGTTAACCAACAAACAGAAAACGTTTCTTACTTCAAGATTAATTTGTCTATGTAATGCTCATGGAACATGTATTTTTTTATGATCAGACAAGCCCCTCTGCCTGCAGATGAAAGGCATAAGAGTTTTCTGCTTCCTTCACCCTTCTTCTCCTTTGCCTGATCATTGCCATTTCAACTCTTCTAGAAGATGTAGTCTGTGAAAAAGTTCTGGGCTAGAAACATAAAGCTCTGAGCATCCTCCTGCCAGCACTCCATGAAGCAGCAGTAGTTGAGGAGATGGTGGTGGAACAGCCCCTCGGCGGAGGGGACGTGGAGCAAACTGATGAGCAGTAACTCTTCACGAAAGGCAGAGGGTAAACCCAGAAAACACCTGTTTGCAGGTGATGGGTCTTACACCACCCAGGGATTTGGTCTTATCACTTTACATTGAGTAGTCTCTCAGGGAATGGGAATAAATACTTATGCTCGATCCCACTCCACTCATGGATGAAAATTCTCAAATAAGCAAACTCTGAAGCAAATTGCCTTCACAGCACAGTCCTTTTTTCTGCCTAGTTTGCAGTTTCCCCAGTGCTCCTGCAGGTAATGTTGAACAATTCAGGCTCTTTCTACTGGGCGTGGGAGGCATCCACAACTATTATACAGAGAGATGCACAAAATTTGATGAGAGACACAAAGATGTCCTGGCCAATGTCAGACATGCAGACCAGATGTCTGAAAAGGCCAGTAGCTTTCCTCTTTGCCCATAGCAGTTCCTAAACTGTCACCAACTCCCTTCTCTCAGATAACTGTTTATGATATTCTTTAGACCCCTGTCTGAGGTGGAGCTCCTGGAAAGTAATAGACTGGAGAGTCTCGATGTCCGTGGGGACCACGGTGTTATTACTTACAGAGCTGCATAAGCTGGCAAGTGAATAAGGAGAGCTTTGCACTGCAGGTAGCTCTGCTGAACGCTTTAAATACAGCCATGGGCATAAATCGCACACGCTCAGGAATCCTCCTGGGAAGCATGACTCAGACAATATGTGACATTATGTGTGATAGTATTTTTCTGTGAGTTCCTTCTTGCTTTCAAGGGGTAATGTTATACTTGTAATAGCAGAAAAATTGTTAAACAACAATTCCCATCAAACATTTACTAAATTGCACTTGTCCCTCCTGTCCTTGCTTTCTGCTTTAGGGGTCGGTTCCTGGCAAGCTGTAACAGGAATCAGAACAGAGACCCAGATAATACATTTGGATGTGTAAACAGCAGGCTTGCTTCCCTGTGCGGGCAAAGCAGCACCCCTCACCGGGATCAGGAGATCTCATTCGGAAAAGCTAAGGCTTTCTCAGGAGTGGAAAGCAGCCAAATATCTGATCCAAAGTCCACAAACTATTTTAGCTTCTTTTTTCCTGTCCGAATCTCAGAAAACCAGGCTTAATTTGAGATGGTAGTTACTCACCTTGGAATAAAGAAAAGTACTAAAAAATATTCTTGTGTTTCCATTTTCATATTGCTAGACAAAAAAGGAGGTCTTGGACCATCCTTGCTGTTCTTTCATTGCTCAGCTCAATCCTTTCCATGTCCACCTGTCTCTGCTGAAGCTTTACTTCTTGATTTAAGAGAGAAATCGTATTCAGAATGTGACAGCAATAAAGTTATCTGTTGTGTTAAGACCTCTGCTTCTTCCGATTTGTTGGCTGTCACACTAAGGAAGCTTTTATTCATTCCCAGCTTAGCCTGTACATTTTATTTGCAGTGTGTTAATTTGTCACTTCTTGGTCAGAACACACAGTTATCAGGTCCAGGCTTGTGAAAAAGAGTAAGCTTAAAGCTCAAAGTGTGAGAAGGTGTTATTCTTTCAGAGTTCTTGTCTCCTAATCTGATCTGTGGATTAGCAAGTTTTTACAGGTATGCAATTGAAATTTTGGACATTGAGGATAAAAAGAAAGGAGGCCAGATGTTGTACATATTTAAAGCATCAACCTTGCGCTGAATTCAGTAGACATTATCTGCATTAAACCTTTGGATGTCTGCAGAGATTTCCACTCAGTGTTTGTAAAGAAATGTGTGTTTCTGTAGATACGGAACTTGGGTCCCGCAGGGTCAAGGCTGGTTGGGAACTGAAATTGAGCAGTTTTATTAGATGATGGGAACTGTTTTGTCCTTAAGTCCTGGTTTGAGAAGAATTTGAACTTTCTGTGATTCTTTAGTTTTTCCATTTTCAATTGTTGACTAATTTCAAACCAAAGTCAATAAGATATGAAAACAATACCAAAATTTAATCCTTTGTCAGACAGTGGTTTGATAACCCAGTAGTCACTGGATCCCCACAGTGACTGGATAATGCTATAGGAAGTAGATACAGCATCTCATCAATTTTTGTACCGCTAGAAACTTAACACAAAGCAGAAAAGGTCAAATTATATTCTATTTAATTTTATCATCAATAAGATGGCGACTATGCAGCTTGATGGCAGAAGAATGTCAAAATAAAAATGAGGATTTTATCTCTGAAAGAGTTGTTCTGTAAGAACAGGCATGCTGTTTTGACAGTGCAAAATGTGAGAAACTATGTGGACTTTGTAAGGGGTCCCTTTATTGACAGACTATGTTACTCCTAATAAGTATGAAGAGGCGTATTTTGTATAAAGATCACCTAGTAACTAAGTGTTTTCAGTAGAAGTATCTGAAATGCCTGCACATTTTTTGAGCTACTTCTGGGTACTAATATTACAGTCTGGATGCTACTCTGAGCTTTCAAACCTGCAAGACAAGTACAGAGGTACTGAAAGCCCAGGGCTGCACACTGATTCAGGTTTGCTAAGAATTCATTCACCTTTAAATATGATACTGCAAACTCTGAGAGTCCTTGGGAGAAATGTAGTCAATGGAAGCATGAGAGAGTCTGCAGAGTGACAGCAAATGTGCAGAGCAGACATTTATATATTGAGTAAATGTTCCTAAGAATCTCTGAGAAGAGAGCAGGGGTCTGTTTCCTAGGCTTTGTACTTCACTTTTTGTGAAGATATTTGACTTGTAAGTTCCAAAATATTGAAATTGCAGTGTTAATGTCATATTTATACCTATACTCAAACTAAGTTTTAAAGGGTTGAATCTTGACTCTCCTGGCTAGTTAATTTGGTAGCTGGTTTGATTTGGTAGCCATAGTTAGGAGAAACCCTAAGCCTACTGAAAATCAGTGCCCCTCTTGTAATTTGACCATTCATAACATTTGTCTGGGCAAAATTCAGCTTCCAGGCATCAGTTGGCTCAGTCTGGGTGAAGGTGAAAGGTGGGGATTTATCCACTGATGCAGCAAAGAGGAATGGCCGGAGGAAGAAAAGTCGATTCGGATAAACACTGGAGTTTGGATGCACGCTCACCTACTGGGTTTCCACAACAGTACATTTCTTTCTTGCTGACCATAATGGAAAAGCAGAGCACCTGTCAATCCACAAGACAGAGGTCCTGCATTCTGGGACCTGTACCAGTGCTTAAATCTCATGTTGTTCCTCTATCCGCCTCCTGTCTGACTTCCTTTCTTTTGTGGTAAGGCTGGAGGGCTGGGACACCTCTGTTTAGAAAAGGCTGCTAAAGCTTGCGGACTGCATCTGGGAGTGACTGACCTGGATTCTGACATTCCCAAGGCCTCCTGCCAGGGTGAGATAAGGGAACCTAATGTCCTTCCTCTAAGCAAGAATTTGCCCAACAATTGCACGAGTAATATTAGCTCAAATTGAAGCGTTTTTCATAAAGAAAGGGAGACCAGAAGAGGTTGTGGGAAATATATTTGCTGCTTTTAGGTTGGTTATTTTTTTTTTTTTTTATTAATCGGAATGAAAAGAGTTCAATAAGAACCTTGCGAAAGAAAAGTTCACAACAGTCTATTTTCCTTTATTCTCATAGAGCTCCACGTTTGACACTAGGGGAAACCACCACTCTCTGTGATTTGTTTCTTACAGTTATTGCATATGTGAGAAAAGATGATGGCAGACATCTGAGGTGAGAAGAGCACAGCTCCTATAATTAGCATTTGTAAAGACATCACTGCTGTCCCTGACAAAGGGAGTCTTCTGTCCCAGCCATATATCAGTATCCAAAACTTTTGCAGCACTAACATCTCATTTCTCTGCTACTACTGTTTGAGACCAAAAAAGTAGTATTATTGCTGCAACTCAAAGATTCATTGACGGCCATTGGAGTCTGTCTATGCCTTTTAGCAGAATATGATGTGTGTTTTTTCGATTGATGCTCATTCTGAATGCAGGCGAATCATCTGGCAGAGAGCAAAATTACCCGGTGACCTAATGTCCTGTCACTGATACACAGCTAATTATATGAGCACTGATCCACATCACATCCGTTGTGTGAATTTGAATGCCCATCTGTTCACTTCAGATTAATTGTGACACTGATAGCTCCACATTATGAAACTTATTTTTTCAAAATCTTCCATGAAAAGCAGAAACCCCTTTCAATCCCCCCCTCCATCCAAACAGAACAAAACCCTAAACCCAAACAAAACCAAAAAATGACCACTTTTCAAAAAAAAAAAAAGCGGGTTCATAAGTTCAAATGTTCTCTTCACTGCCAGATAAAGCACACCAGGACCCAAGGGAATAGGTCATAGCATAAAACATGTCTAGCAGTTAGAAAGAAGATATTATTCTTTACCCAACCTTTTGATCCTAAGTAAGGTTTAAAGAAATACTGAAAGGTTCGATTCATCTTGCTTAACATTAGATATCAACAATGGGGATGCCTGTATATGCGCTAATCACCCTTTCAGGGAATGATTCCTTTGACCTATTTTGGATGTCTACTTTAAGACAAGACAGATTTGCTCCAGAAATGCTCTTTTCTCTCTGCTTTTCTAGCTCTCTGAGTGAGCTTAGTAGTTGAGATCTGATATAGATACTACACTGTAGATGTCTATATTTGGTGAGACCAATTGCACCCTCAACTAATTTGCAAGTTAATTGATTAATCTTGTATGTCACATCCCTTTTAACTTCATTTTGTCTTTGCTGCTACCTAATTTTTCTCAGATAAAGATTCTTTTATCTTTTGACAATTCCTCACAAATCTGTGCAATTACAATTTTTGCTGGCACTGTCCTTCTATTGAGCCAGAGCAAACAATCCAAAGAATTAGCAGTACTGTACGTATCACTGTGAGTGATCCTACTTGCAACTTATGTTCCAGGACCATTTTTAGTCAACTCCACTAGAAATCTTCTCCCAGATCTTACAGATGTACTCTTAAAAACATGTTTAATTTTCTGATACTTTACAATATATCTATTAATTTCTGAGGCATGCACTTTTAAAATAGTGCCATTAATTTGTGTGTATATGTAAATGTAAATGTGTTTTAATTGTCTTTCATTAGAAAATGGAGCAACATATTTTGATCCATTGGCCAGCAACTGGTGGCTTGTGTGAAGTCTATTAGTTATATAGTAGCTATTGCACCATTTTTCTTCCACTGCTAAATTACATTAACAGGCACTCAAAGTGGATGAATGAAGCCAATGGACTCATATCAAGGACACACCTTAGTTATGATAAAAGCAAAAATTGCACTGTCTGTTTCATAAGAAGAATTCATAGTGCTATTTATTATTGATAGTCTTTCAAATGATCCTAAATGATCCTATTATTTAAATATGAATTATAAAATGTCTGTTCACTGGACCATAATGCACAATTCATTATTTCCACACTGTTTTTCTATGGGGATTAACAGACAAACTTTAATTTTTCCTGTTTTTGCAAGAAAAATGTTGATAATATCGCACTTGGAGTAAGAAGTTGTGATAGCTGGACATATACCTATGATAGTGTCCTTAAATAGAGGCTTACATTTTAGTTGCACTTTCACACTCCAGCAATTTTTGGGTGCTCAATTTTATATTAGTGCTGGGATTTAATTTGCCTAATTTAAGAATTTTACCAAATTTTAGAATTCTTGGATTTCTCCCACTTAATTCCAGATGTTTAAAATGTAGATTTTAAAAATCTGGACTAGTTGTTCTCTACTTCTTTATTGGCAATGGAGAGAAATAGGTAATTCTGTAGAACAATCCATCTCATCCTAACTTGAAGAGCAAGAACAGATGATATGAATCTTTACTTGGTTTTATTTCTGCACTGACCATGGTGGGGGTCCCACTCCTAATGAGCTGGTTTGCCCAAGGTAAGTACCTAATTCCTCGTATAGTTGACTGAGAGAAATAGTTGTATTTGACAGTACTTCAAGACTCACAGAGGGAAAACTTATCTGAGTGTGGGTATACATCTTGTGTAAGTGTGCAGAAACTCCAGGAATACATATTATAGAGAAGACTGATTATACAGGAGTGGTCGATGGGATAAAGAGGTCTTACGGGACAGAAGAGGCACATTACTGCCACGCCTTAAAATGGAGTCTAGTTTTACGTGCAATGCAACATGTTTATATAAAGGCCAAAAACACATTAAACATCTTGAAGGAGCTCAATTTAAGAACTCCATTCATGATTATACTAAGGTGCCAGGCGCTATGGATGCAATTCATCTCGTCTGTGTTGTATAATAAGCATGTTCAAAGGTGAGCCATCATCTGGGTTGTCTTATAATTAACCAAGCCTTTCTGCAATTCATGTGATGTATTTAAATACCTATCTTAGCAGGAGATAAGCCATCCTCTAGAAGCCCAATTACTTCCTATGCAGCTCAGACACAGAGGTTTACACTGGAGACATCTATACTAGATCCAGTGAATCCCACCCAATTCATCCCTGGAAGATGTTTCAGGCTGCAAAGAACGTACAATTTTACTTTTGTTCAAAAAATCTGAACCTCATTAAAGGACAAATGAAGTATGCTAGGCAAAGTAAAATAGAGCTTCACTGACTCCAGAACTGAAAAAAAGAAGTTGCCTGAACATATATTAGGGACAATGTACTGTGCATACATCATTCCCTCACACCTACGCAGATTTTCATGGTGCAGTCAGATTGATCACTCTATTCACAAAACAATTCCATTTACTGAAATCTGATATAATTTTGAATATAACTGGAAATCTTAGTACATATCTTGTTTTTAGTCTAAATTACTGGAACAAATCTCAGTTTGACTTTCATAGTTTGTGCAGACCATATGGTCTCATGACGTTGCCTGTCATGTTGCCTCTGTTTTTCCTTTAGACATCTATATTCTTTGACATAGGGGAAATAATAACAGATCTATATCCAAAATTAGATTATTTCACAGAGAAAAACCTGCATACTAATTTTTTGCATGATCAGGCACTAGAAAGACAAGTTATGGCCATTTTTTTTTTTTTTTCAGAAAACTTGTGTTATTGGAAAGCTTAATATTGCTGCAACATTAAACTGCAAACTTGTGTTTCCTTCTAACTGTACCTTATATCATCTTGGATTTCAGTAATATGATGTATCTACACCGTATTTTTTTTTCCTGAATATTGTTAGGACATTTTTGCTAACCAGTACTTACACATAATAGGTATGTTTGATTCGGTGAGGGTGCTTCCTAACAGCCATTGACATTAGCTATCTACTATTTCAAATTGTATGCAATAACTTGAATCAGTTACTGATACAAGAGATTAAATTGGGAGAATTAAAGTAGATATGGTATTTTTATGTGGTATTTTCTGTAAAAAAACAAACAAAGAAGATTATAAAGATAAGTTTTTTCCTGTGTTTATGATTCCATTAAGTGTAAGACAACCTATTTACTGCTGATAAACAGTTTAACAGCATCATGTTCTTTCTTAATGAACTTCTATGGTCATAATTTATTACTGTAGAAAGTCATAGTGCTTAATTTCTTACAGAAATGAAGTTTCATGTTTATAGTGCTTCCTTTTCCTTGTCTGTGAAAGATTATTCAATTTACATATAGATAGAGCTCAACACTTCAGTGGGAAATCTTATTGTGGGAACACAAATTAAAAAAGCAATTTTAGGAAATTAGATAGGAAGTACAGAAGCCAAGCAGTTTATGTTTTCATGTGTCAAGTTGAAAGTTTAAGAGCCATTTTGTAAATGAATTAAAAGCCATAAGCAATACTAAAAGGTATTTACCCAACATTGTTTAAAATCGCCCCATACTGGTACTTCTCAGGAAAAGCAAGGAAACACCACGGTCAAAGCAAAGTGTAGTTTAAGTAATAATATGACATTGCCTTGAAATTTATATTTTGAAACATATAAACAAAATTACCAGTTAGAAGACTTTTATTCAAAGCAAAGTTGATGAGGAAAATTTTCACTTCGGCAAATTTTGCAGACTGCATATGTAGCCTAAAAACCAGTTTAATTGCTAATAAAATTCAGTGGAATTGGGGCTCAAGCGACATCTTTGTAGATATACAAAGAACTAATGTACTGCAACTAATAAATCACAGATCTCTGAAGTGAAAAGCAGTATAAAAAACCTGTAGTAGATGTCGTTACAATTATATCTTGGATTTTCCAATAAAAATGGTGAATTTTTATTGTGATCATTATCTCAGCCAACCTGAAAAATAATGTCATTAAACTTTTGTGGAATGGCCTGCAGTCGTCTTGTGTCTTGAACTGATTATTTTTATTATACTGTGCAGTATGTTAGTTAAAGGCAATGCTGAAATTGTCATATAGAGGGATATAAAGGTCGAAAGAAGCAAGCTGCCTTTCACAACAGACTTTCTTTATGGCTTTGGCAATGAGCCTGTCAACTGCTCACAAGATATTGGATCAGTTAGACAGCAATGTAAGCTTTATGTTCACTGAGTTTAGATGAAACAACTTTTATAAACAAATTTCAACTGCAAAAATAACAATTTTATTTTGGTTTCAATTAAATACGTAATTAAAGAAATAGTAATAAAAAACCTACAAAGCATATTTCACCTAAGTTATATGTGTTCTAAATAGTAATAATTGGAACCAGACCAGTTTTAAGATTTCTTACTTTAAAAAAAAAAATTCAACAATTATTTTTTAATCAATACTTAACATAATGCCTCCCTTACAGAAGTAATAAATGTTCATCCTTTTGTGGTGGCATGAATAGCTTAGCAATATCTGACAAATACCATTATTACTTCTGAATGATTTACTAATATTAGTTCCTTGTGTGTGTAGGAGTTTATGAATAACCAAGTTGATGGAGAGCTAAAATGCAATATGGAATAAAATCATATAATGGAAGCCTAATGCACCAAACAAATGAATGAGAATGACGACAATAAAAGAGAGAGATTTAAAAATATCCCTACCTACTCAGAAAAAATTAACCCAAGGAACTATTTCACAAGTTTTACTTACGATGGAAAGGACACAGTTACCTAAACATTGCTTTTCAGTATTTTTTCAGGTGCCGTGGATGCTTTGACATGGCCTCCAGCCATCTCTGCAGACAGGCACAGAGCTACCACAGACTGTGTTGCCTCTGCAAGCCCTGTGGTGGCTACCCCAAGGGTGTCTCAAAAGTCAGCAGGATCTTCTTACCTGTGAGCAGCTGGAGTGAGGCCCTTTTATCTAATAGGCTGAGTTGAACGGCTACCTAATTTTATTAAATGTATTGTCTAGATCTCTGCAGGCTGTAATGGAAGCTGGGATTGTTACTGTCCTGGCATATAAAATAGATTTAGATGGTTTACGTTTCAGCTGAATTCTTCTGTGTGTTTTAGGTCATGTGCTGTATGTAGTATAAGAGGCAGGAGTGTAAACATAGGTGTTAATACCATCAAGGGTACACTAGAGCATGCATCTGGCTAAGACAAAAGCTATGGGAGACCGGTGCTCTTCTGGAGCAGCAGCTGGAGGCCTGGCAGGTATGTTGGGGTGTCACTAGGGGGATGACACTTGGGGATCGTGTTCAGGAATCTGAATTTTTCCTGCAGACTTCACAGTCTTCATCTCAAAGACAGTCTTTAATTTTCTGTGTACTCCATGCCTAACACGGGTATTGAGTAGTTCACTAGTTCTCTTAGAAACTGTTATCATACAAGCATATACTAAATATCCATTTTTCTGTTTAAGAACGGGGCAAATTTTCTTAATCTCGTGAAGCTAGGTTAGCAATACCCAAGCATTTAAAAATTTCTTTGTTGTTTTTAAATGCAGGAGTATTGGCAGGATACAAAAATTTTGTATATAAAAAATTGTCCTAGGACCTTCTAGAAAACTCTTCACCTATTGAAGCTCTTTGTGAGAGATCTGTCACATCTGAAGACCAAGAGGTATCATCTGTATTCACTAACAGCCTGGGGGAAAAAAAAAAGGAAACTTGTAGTCCTTAAATATACTACACTGTAGTACTTAACACAGTATATCAACCAGTAAGATCATTCTGCAAAGGACAAATTGTATAATTATTTTGATTTGAACCTACCAAGTGATAGCAACTTGGGTCATCTGCTTGAGTTATATTGTTTACAAGACTATTAAGCTCCAAGTGCAATCACTGTTTGTTTGATATACCTTTTGGGTTGACAAGGGAAAAATGCTTTTAGCGGGAGAAAAAACACACAACTTCTCCAATCAAATATATTTCAAGCAGACAAATTCAGTTTTCCCAGTTCCTTATACGTACCAGGAGAAGGCGGAAAAGAGGGACACAGCTAACAACTGAGGAACAGCAGTTTAGAGACAAGCTGTTCGTGTTGAAATCCATGGGGATTCCCCAAGGATGCTGAAAGTGCTGGCTGACATGATTGTGCAGCCTCTAAGTATAATCTATGCAAAATCACTGAGATTGAGGGAGGTCCCTAGAGGACTGTGAAACAGACAAGGGAAGACTAGACTTTGGTAGTGTTTTGACATGCCCCACCCACCACCACTGTTTGGAAGCTGAGGAAGTGGCTGGATTGATAGATAGATGGGTTTAAAATTTTCTAAACAGCTGGACTCAAAGGATATTAATCCATCACTCAACATCTCTTTGGAAGTTGCTATCTAGAGGAGCATCCCAGTGGTCTGTGCTGGGATTGATGTTGTTCAATAGCTTCATAAATGGCCTGGATGATGAGACAGAATATCCTTCAGGAGATTAAAGAGGGTGGGCTGGCACACCAGAGAGTAGAGCTTCAATTCAGAGGTTCCTTGAAAAACAAAAGAGTAGGCTATAAAATTCAAGAGGGAGAATTATGAAGTTTTTCACCTCTGGAAGAATAGCTGCGTACATTAGGAACTGACTGGATGGGTAGCACCCTGCTGAAAAGCACCTGGAGGTTACAATGAAGTTCAGCATGAACCATCAGTGTGCTTTCACCACAAATAAGTCAAACTACATATTTGGTTTTATTAGGAAGATCATTGTAGGTAAGGGAGAAGAAGTTATTGTATGCCACAAAGTGTTGGTGAAGCCACACCTGGAAATCTACGTTCACTTTCTGGTCACATCAGTTCAGGAGTGACTTGAAGAAAAAGAGGAAAGGGAGGTTGATCTGGGAGAAGCAGCTGCCCGTGTCTAGTCAGGTGAAGATAAGGCTAAGGAAAGACCTACTAGCAGCCAACAGCTACCTGAAGGGTACTTACTTCTTGGTAGCGGCAGATGAGACAGCATCCATTGAATCTAGTTAGCCTAAGACACATAAACTTAGTGGTCTAAACCTGCCACTGAATCCCTTCATTGGAAAATGTATCAGTGAGTATTTGTTGTCATTCTCTAACTGTTCCAGTTTCCTTCTCACTGGGCTAAGATTGCTCTCTGGAGAGGAATTAGTATGAAGTCAGCAAAGTTAAAACTGAAAATATGATATGCATTTTAACAATGACAGTAATTTTACAATGAGAGTAAATAAACATTTGTTCATCTTCCCAAAGGATGTAGACTTCATTTGAAAGCTCTGGGATTTAATACCTGTCTATAAAGAAATGCTCTAGTTTAATTAGGAACAGCAGGTTCAATTCAAAGATTGCATAACTGAAATTTACAAATTTTTCTATGGTCATGTTATATGACCATCTTCATTCCAGCTGGCCATAAAATGGAAGATTGATTCCCCTTTACAAAAAAAGTCCTTTTTCAACACTGCCATTGTGCAAAGTAATCTTAAAATGCAGGCATAAGGCTCTGAACATATGCAAATAGGCAGCACTTGTCAGCACATGTGGAAAATTAGCATTCTTAGGCTATTGAGTTTCAAAGTTTTTTAGTGTTCCAATCTGAGATTCAATCTACAGTGTAAAAGTTTCATAGTCTTCTCAAAAAGCAAAGTGTTTATCAGGAAGTGCACAGAGTGAAAAAAAAAAATCAGAGACTTTGGAAGAATATTTTATTTAGGAGAGAGAGAAAGTATTATTAAACAAAAAAAAAAAATCCTAAAAAAAGTCAATGTAAATGACAGACAATTCAAAAAAACCTACTTCCCTTGTGGCTAGTCTTCCAACGCTTTGAAGAATCATAAAGAATAGTTATAAGAGGTTTATTTTCTTCAGCCTGGAAAAAGGAAGTGGGAGGAAAATGCTGTCAAAGTAGATACAATAAATATCTGGTGAATAAACAGTGTCAAGTATCCATATAGATTGGAAAAAGCGCATTGATTGGTTCCTTAAACATGCTGTTCAGTGTAAACAGTCTGGCTATGCAAAAATATCATGGTGTCTGGCAGGGTCATGAACAATGCAAGTCCCCAGCAAAAATCCCAGATGTCCTTGCCCAAAGGGTTCTTTGAATCTAACTAAAATGACACATGGGTGCAGGAGCATTTCTTGGGGCATTCATAAAACGCTGCCACTGGTGCAGACGAGGGCATTTAAGTGAAAGGGTGTTCTGAGAACGCAAGAGCATTAGTCAGCCCAGAGCAATCAGCACCCCTGCAAACAACCAAGTTATGGGAATGACTAATTATGACATAAATATTTAGGGTTACTGATAATCTACAGAAATCACACTAGGAGTGTATAATTATACTACGTACTTATATGCACATCCAAACGTGTTTGTACATATGCAAAGAATCAATCTGCAGCAAAAATACTGCTGATCAAAATCTTTGTCGTATGAATACTCTGAGACTGTAATGGAGAAATAAGTTACTGTTTTGAGCAGCTAATTGCAAACTATTAGTATTTAACTGATGTAATTTGTTTTCTGAAATACAATTTAAAATAGAGAACTTGAAGTTTTACAGCAGTTATTTACTTCAGATGACGAAGTTAATCTCTGGAATTTTACTTAAATATGTGAAAAATAAAAAATGCTCCTAAAATTGTTTTCCAGAAAATGCAGATCACTGATGTGTTTTGCCAGTGCAAACACCAGGCAAAGCTAGGCAAACACTGCCTTTCCGGGATACATACTGTGCTTTCTGAGCAACACATTTGAGATTCACAGAAGGACGCTGTGCAACTTTTCCTTATTCTCACTGTAATTTTAGACAACATAGGTGGAAAGCGGAACCTACCATTAAATGACACCATTTCTTTCCCTCTCCCACCTCAGGAAAGCATTGCCTTTTTTGTTTGTTTGTTTGGGCTTTTTGTTTTGTTTTGTTTGTTATTGAGAGAAACCCAAGGCACTACACAAAAGGCATAGGATGATTGGCAGAAAGCTTTACTGAAACTTCCTCTAGGGCCTTGCCCCAGACTCCAAGAACTGGGCCTCTTCCAAATTTCTTGTGTTCCAATGAAGAAATATAGTTCTTATGTTTAATGAAGGTATGAATTTTCACCCTCAGAGAAGTAGATGGCAGGAGGTTCTGGGTATGAAATTGAAACTGCAGATGCAGTTGTATGTTGTAATTTGTGAAGCCAGTTGACTTGAGGGCGGTTCGCAAGTGAGGTAGATCATCATAGATCCACAGTTCTGGATCTTATTTTGTGTGACTTCAGTTCTTAATAATTTTAATTCATTAAAACTTAGCTCTCTTAGCAAATATCACATATACTAACCATTATTGTCTCCATGATGAGTTTGTGAAGCCTGTTGCCTCCTTCTTCCTTCTCACTGCTAACAAGACTGTAAAATCTTAGGAATAAAAAAATTCTACTGCCTTTGCATATAAGCATGAAACAATGATGTGTTTTAAAGCATGACTATACTGAATAATCCATTTAATTTAACTTTAAGTAGTTTAAATATAACCAGAATTGTTTATAATGCATTGACTAGAAGAGATGATCCAAATCAGCATCTACTTGTCACTTTCGCTCTATAAAGTACTGGAACCATTTAAAATAATAAAAAATAGATTTATAGAGCTTCCCTGACTTGCCTCATCACCTTAATTTCTTGCACAACTTCCCCCCAACCAAAGCCTGTTAACAATAATTAGTATGAGACCTAATGAAAGGTGTGTAAAGTCAAGTGGTGGTTGTGCAAAAGTCTGCAAAAAGTGGCATCTAAGGCCAGAAATGTTATGAAACGTGGCTTGTTTTGCTAATTTATTGACTATTTAAATGAGAATCCGCAGTGGCTCCCTTCATTACTAACATGAGCTCCTGATAAGAATGCACAATATTATTCCATTTTTCTCCTTTCCGTTGCTCTTATAAATTATACAAAAAGGCATGACAGTGGTTAACCTGCCATTGTGCTGAGACTAAGGTCTGTCCTGCTGATCAATATCGTCTCCACCTTCTGCCTCAACTACTTGTTTTCATCTACTCTCAATTGCCTTTGGGGAAGAAAACAGCTTTTTGTTCTTGTTTGCACAATTTATATCAGAATGCAGGCCTGCTACGCAGTCGTGGCTCTTAGTTATAGCAATAATGCAAATTATCACCACAGAAGGAAGGAGGTTTTCCTCTTCCTCAGTGAATCATCAGTAGATGCCCGAGAATGAATCTGTCTTGACATAGTTCATTGTGTAAATGAAGACAATTGAGAGAATCAGCATAGGAATTATGATAGTTGCCCTTAATCAATGTAAATAACCCTGTAAGCAGATCCAGGGTGCATCTACATTAACACTGTCATTTGGGTCAGGAGTGTGATTCTAAAGTGAATGTATTGATTTTTATGCACAGGCTGGCATCATAGAGTCGTCTCAGAGGACAGGTACAGGATTTCTTTGAGGTGAAATTAAACTAGGAAAGGTGATCCAGGGGTGCCCCGGTGCACTTGAACTTTTAATGGACATTTAGTTCATGTGACCAGAGTAACCATAGTCTGATGTAAAATCTTCGAAACACATGCACTGTGGATATTGACTCCTCGCAAATATTTCACTCTGTAGACTTATTGCTACTGAACAGTGGAATTTTTTAATATGTGTGTAGTTCCAGAAAAATCTTGATAAACATCAGTGACATCTATGGACATGAAAGAATAGCTAGAGAAACTTCTGATCTTGCTACTGAGTAATTTAAAAAAAGAAATAGGAATTGAATATACATTCAGTAAGTTTGCCAATGATACTAAACTAGGAGCAGCTGTGGACTCTCTCAAGGGTAGAGAGGCCTTAGAGAGAGATCTGGATAGACTAGAGATCTGAGCAATCCCCAACGGTATGAAATTTAACAAGAGTAAGTGTGGGATTCTCCAACTAGGATGGGGTTATCTTGGTTATACATATAAATTGGGGAACGAGAGGCTGGAGAGTAGCTCCGTGCAAAGAGATCTGGGGGTTTGGGTTGATGGAAAGTTGAATACGAGCCAACAGTGTGCCCTGGCAGCCAAAAGGGCCAACTGTGTCCTGGGTTGCATCCAGCACAGCATAGCTAGCCAGTCAAGGGAGGTGATTGTCCCACTTGACACTGCACTGGTGCGGCCCCACCTCGAGTTCCATGTGCAGTTTTGGGCACCTCAATATGAGAAGGACATCAAACTATGAGAATGTGTCCAGAGGAGGGTGACCAAGATGGGGAAAGGCCTTAAGGGCAAGACTTACGTGGTGGTTTGGGCTGGGCTGGCCACTAAAACATACAACAGATGCCCTCTTTTACCTCTCTCCCCTTCAGAGAAGGGAGAGCATCTCCCTTCAGAGGAGATGAGAGAAAATGAGAGAGATAGAGAGGGAGAGAGAGACGTCTTAGTTGAAAAGAAACTAAACTCATTTAAAGAAATATTACTAATAAAAGGAAAAGATAATAATAATACCAAAAAAGAAAATAATGAAATCTGTACAATATATACAACCTGTATCAAGCTCCCAGGACAACGAGCATGACACCAGCAGGCACTGGAAATGTCCCAGGCTGGACTCAGGACAGACAGGAACCGGAGCTGAACTCAGGAGCTGTTGTTGGGAACACACAGTGTGGGATTAAAGGCAAACAAAGAGTCAAAGTCCTCCTTGGACGCCGGCCATTGAAGAAAGACACTGACCCCTTTGGTCCCTCAGTTTTTATAGTGAGCATGATGCAGGTGGAATGGAATACCCCATTGGTCAGTTTTGGATCACCTGTCCTGTCCGCTCCTCCCCACAGCTGCAACGCGTCTATGCTCTTCTGCTTCCGGCCCTCCAGCAGGGCATCTAACAAAGTTAGCTGACCTTGGTTGTTATACCAATTAAGTATAAGCAAGAGCCTCTGTGTACCTTCCCTTGGTATTCACTATAAACATGAGGCCTTATCTCTGCTAGAAGCCAACACTGCCTGAAAAATATGCCCTTACTTTCAGAGAGTGCAGTTAGATAGAAGAGGATTAACTGCAAAGTAAAATTACTGAACCAAAAATGGTTCTATTATACTTGAAACAAGGACAACTTAAGGGGAGCAGCTGAGGTCACTTGGCTTGTTCAGCTTGGAGAAGAGAAGGCTGAGGGTGACCTCATTGCAGTCNCTTAAGGGCAAGACTTACGTGGTGGTTTGGGCTGGGCTGGCCACTAAAACATACAACAGATGCCCTCTTTTACCTCTCTCCCCTTCAGAGAAGGGAGAGCATCTCCCTTCAGAGGAGATGAGAGAAAATGAGAGAGATAGAGAGGGAGAGAGAGACGTCTTAGTTGAAAAGAAACTAAACTCATTTAAAGAAATATTACTAATAAAAGGAAAAGATAATAATAATACCAAAAAAGAAAATAATGAAATCTGTACAATATATACAACCTGTATCAAGCTCCCAGGACAACGAGCATGACACCAGCAGGCACTGGAAATGTCCCAGGCTGGACTCAGGACAGACAGGAACCGGAGCTGAACTCAGGAGCTGTTGTTGGGAACACACAGTGTGGGATTAAAGGCAAACAAAGAGTCAAAGTCCTCCTTGGACGCCGGCCATTGAAGAAAGACACTGACCCCTTTGGTCCCTCAGTTTTTATAGTGAGCATGATGCAGGTGGAATGGAATACCCCATTGGTCAGTTTTGGATCACCTGTCCTGTCCGCTCCTCCCCACAGCTGCAACGCGTCTATGCTCTTCTGCTTCCGGCCCTCCAGCAGGGCATCTAACAAAGTTAGCTGACCTTGGTTGTTATACCAATTAAGTATAAGCAAGAGCCTCTGTGTACCTTCCCTTGGTATTCACTATAAACATGAGGCCTTATCTCTGCTAGAAGCCAACACTGCCTGAAAAATATGCCCTTACTTTCAGAGAGTGCAGTTAGATAGAAGAGGATTAACTGCAAAGTAAAATTACTGAACCAAAAATGGTTCTATTATACTTGAAACAAGGACAACTTAAGGGGAGCAGCTGAGGTCACTTGGCTTGTTCAGCTTGGAGAAGAGAAGGCTGAGGGTGACCTCATTGCAGTCCAAAGCTTCCTCAAGGCGGGCAGCAGATGGGAAGTGCTGATCTCCTCTCTCTGGTGACCAGTGATAGGACACAAGGAAATGGAATGAAGCTGCATCAGAAGAAGTTCAGATTGGGCATTAGGAAAAGGTTCTTCACTAAGAGGGTGGTCAGTCACTGGAACAGGCTGCCCTTAAAAGCGGTCATGGCGCTGAGCATGTCAGAGTTCAAGGAGCGTCTGGTTAACGCTCCTAGTCATAAGATTTGATTTTAGGTAGTCCTGCGAGGAGCAGAGAGTTGGACTCGGTGATCCTTGTGGATCCCTTCCAACTCGAGATATACTATCATTCTATGACTCTGATTTTGACCTAAACCATGCTGCTTCTCTTTGTTCTTATTCCTAATCTGACAGTGTCTTATGAATAGTAAGTCCGATATCTTCAGAGAACTATGGGTATTTTTTTATTAATTCAGGTGGGTTTGAAATACGTGTGTAGCTTTACAATCAACCCCTTGCAAAAGGAGGGAGTGATAGGTTAATGACAAAATTTAAGGATTTCTATCTTCTAACACCTTCATTCAGTGTCATATCAATGAACAGAGATGCCCTCTCTTAGTTAAGTGTATTCTTGTCAGACTTCACCTTCCTTCCACATATGCATTTATGCACATATGCATCCTTCAGAAGGATGAACATATTGTAAGGGCTATATATAATTTCAATTCTTGGCATAATTCCTGATTTAGTAAGTATATACATTTATATGCGTCTCTATATAAGTTTCTCTAGGTATCAGTATAGATATACATGGAAGTAGGAAGCCCTTTCTACTTTAAAACTGACCATCTGTGAGATCTTGTCCAGAGCAGATGCTGTGTTTCTTTTAAATTAACATTTTAATTACTGTGTGATAAAAGGACTATCCTGGAACAAGAAACAGTGAAGTATTTCTAGCAATATATGAAGTATAAAGTTGCTATACAGTGATGTTACCCTTTTATATACGACCATCCACTAGTCCATTGATTTTTATTCCTAGTCCATTAAGAAGGTTTTGTTGAACTTTTTATTGTGCTTGCAAGAGCCTTATTCAAGGTGAATTTTTTGTCCTTATCTTTTATCTCATTGATTGCTCTCTGCAAAGCAATTCAAGAGAACAAATCAAGAGGTTAAAATGAACTGCCCACAACACTTATTGGACCATGTAAATGCAATATCTTCTGTTCAATGGGTGTTGGCATCACAGACACGTGGTGGGGTGGCTATGACTGGAGTGTTGAAATGGAAGGATACAGGCTCTTCAGGAAGGACAGGCAGGGGAGACGAGGAGGCGGTGTCACCCTCTATGTCAAGGACCAGCTGGAGTGCATGGAGCTCTGCCTGGGGATGCATGAGGAGTCAATTGAGAGCTTGTGGGTCAGGATTAAAGGGAGGGCAGAGTCAAGTGACATTAGTGTGGGGGTCTGCTACAGGCCACCTGACCAGAAAGACCAAGAAGATGGGGCCCTCTACAGACAGATAGGAGCAGACTCATGTTCACAAGCCCTGTTCCTCATGGGGGACTTCAACCACCCCGATATTTATAGAAGGGACAACACAGCAGGGCATAAGCAATCCAGGTGGTTCCTGGAAAGCATTGATGATAACTTCCTTCTCCAAGTGACAGACGAGCCAATGAGGAGAGGAGCTATGCTGGACCTTGTTCTCACTAACAAGGAGGAGCTGGTGGGGAATGTGAAGCTCAAGAGGCCTTGGCTGCAGTGACCATGAAATGGTGGGGTTCAAGATCACTACCCTGACTTCAGGAGAGCAGACTTTGGCTTCCTCAGGGATCTGCTTGGCAGAGTACCATGGGATAAAGCCCTGGAGGGAAGAGGGGCCCAAGAAAGCTGGTTAATATTCAAGGAACATAAAGAGAAGGAGGAAGTTGGGCAAAAATGCCAGGAGACCTGCATCGGTGAACAAGGAGCTCCTGGACAAACTGAAACCCAAAAAGGAAGCCTACAGAGGGTGGAAGCTAGGACAGGTAGCCTGGGAGGAATACAGAGAAATTGTATGAGCAGCCAGGGATCAGGTTAGGTAAGCTAAAGCCCAGATAGAATTAAATCTGGCCAGGGATGTCAAGGGTAACAAGAAAAGCCTCTATAGGTATGTCGGTGATAAAAGGAAGACTAGGGAAAATGTAGGCCAACTCTGGAAGGAAACGGGAGACCTGGTCGCCTGGGATATGGAAAAAGCTGAGGTACTCAATGACTTTTTTGCCTTGGTCTTCACTGGCAAGTGCTCTAGCCACACCAACCAAGCCACAGAAGTCAAAGGCAGGGACTGGGAGAATGAGGAACTGCCCACTGTAGGAGACCGTGTTCAAGGCCACCTAGGGAACATGAAGGTACATAGGTCCATGGGACATGATGAGGTACATCCGTGGGCCCTGAGGGAACTGGTGGATGAAGTTGCTAAGCCACTATCCATCATATTTGAGAAGTCATGGCAGTCCAGTGAAGTTCCCACTGAATGGAAAAGGGGAAACATAGCTTCCATTTTCAAAAAGGGATAAAAGGAGGACCGAGGGAACTACAGGCGGGTCAGTCTCACCTCTGTGCCTGGCAAGATCATGGAGCAGATCCTCCTGGAAAGTCTGCTAAGGCACATGGAAAATAAGGAGGTGGTTGGTGGCAGCCAACATGGTTTCACTAAGGGCAAATGGTGCCTGACAAATTTGGTGGCCTTCTATGATGGCGTTACAGCATTGGTGGATAAGGGAAGAGCAACTGATGTTGTCTACCTGGAACTGTGCAAAGCATTTGACACTATCCTGCACAACATCCTTGTCTCTAAATTGGAGAGACATGGATTTGATGGATGGACCATGTGGTGGATATAGAAGTGGCTGGATGGTCACACTCAAAGAGTTGTGGTCAACAGCTCTATGTCCAAGTAGTGACCAGTGACAAGTACTTTTCTCAGGCATTAGTATTGGAACTGGCACTGTTTGACATCTTTGTTGGCGACATGGACAGTGGGATTGAATGCACCCTCAGCAAGTTTGCTGATGACACCAAGCTGTGTGGTGTGGTCAACACAGCTGAGGGAAGGGATGTCATCCAGAGGGACTTGGACAGGATTGAGAGGTGGACCCGTGCCAACCTCATGAAGTTCAGCAAGGCCAAGTGCAAGGTCTTACATCTGGGTCTGGGCAATCCCAAGCACAAACACAGGCTGGGTGGAGAATGGATTGAGAACAGCCTTGAGGAGAAGGACTTGGGGTGTTGATTGATGAGAAACTCAACATGAGCCGGTAATGTGCGCTTGCAGCCCAGAAGGCTAACCGCATCTTGGGCTGCATGAAAAGAAGCTTGCCCAGCAGGTCAAGGGAGGTGATTCTGCCCCTCTGCTCTCATGAGACCCGACCTGGAGTCCTGCGTCCAGCTCTGGAGTCCCCAACATAAGAAGGACGTGGACCTGTTGGATCAAGTCCAGAGGAAGGCCACAAAGATGATCAGAGCGCTGGAGAACCTCTCCTATGAAGACAGGCTGAGAGAGTTGGGGTTGTGCAGCCTGGAGAAGAGAAGGCTCCAGGGAGACCTTATAACAGCCTTCAGGTACCTAAAGGGGACCTACAGCAAAGGTGGAGAGGGACTCTTTGTCATGGAGTGTAGTGATAGGATGAGGGGTAACGGTTTTAAACTGAAAGAGGGAGACTCAGATTAGATATTTGGAAGAAATTCTGTACTGTGAGGGTGGTGAGTCACTGGAACAGGTTGTCCATGGAAGTTGTGGATGCCCCACCCCTGGAAATATCCAAGGCCAGGTTGGATGGGGCTTTGAGCAACCTGGTCTAGTGGAAGGTGTCCCTGTGCATGGCAGGGGGGGTGGAAACCAAACCATTCTATAATTCTATGATTCTATGATTATTTTCTTTATGCTTTAAAAGGAGACAAGAAGGAATCGTTCCTCATCTGAATAGGAAATTTTTGTGCTTATTGGAATGTGCATTTGACTAAAGTTCTGAAGCCATATTTGTTCAAAAATCCCCTTCTTGAAATGGAGGCATAATTCTAGATTTAATATTCACTGCAGTGTGATATGTGTCTATAAACATGCATGACCTTCTGAGCACGCTGAGCTCAGTTACCCTCATCTTGCATACAAATGCTCCCCGTGACAACTCTTTCCCAAGAGGGTCAGTTATCAGTCAGGGCAAGTTGGAAATCTTACAGAAATCTGACCTAAATGAACTTACAACTTTGGTCACAGGCAAAATGAGTACAGGACTGCCAAGCAACAGTGATCAGAAATTAATTATCAGGTCCTCTTGACATAATCTTTAGTCCTTTTGGATTTTGAACCAATCAGAAGTGAATATTTATATTTCCTCCATGGCCATAATGGATAAAATATTATGCATATTAAACACCTTTTTTTTTTTTTTTTTTTTAATGTAAACTTGACCCAAGAACTGTGATCTGGAAAGAAAATACCAACTACCCTAAAATTATGATTAAACTTTGACTGTTGAAAATAATAGTACAGGGTTGAGGACACTTTTCTACAAGGAGGTGATAAAGTCACAAAAAGGTTGAAAATGGCTCCAGCATCTACAGCAAATATGGTAAGCACAGTAGAAGGAAGGTGAGACTGATCAAGAAATGCTTAAATAGCTCTTTCCAGTACATGTGCAACCCCTACTACAAAAGCTCTGAGAGAGCTCCAGCATGACATGGATGGACATGGATTGTCTGATTTTAAATCTGCCTAGCATCAAAGAACTGAGTGATGAAAGCAAGACAAATATTTTAATAGAGGTGTTTGTCAAGAAATGTCCTGGATGTAAGAGAGAAGTGGATGGTGGTTCTGTCCCCTTGGTTTGTGCTGTGGGAATTGGAGAGCAAATCGATCTAACTGTTCTGGTGTTGCCACCTCTGTAATGTATTTCCTTATTTGTCTCTAAAATTCCAGAGGTAAATCAATGTGCACTATTGACTTAAAAAATTGAAAAGGGTGGCTGATAAGTGGGCAAGCTGGGGTCAGGATTTTCATGGTCCTTTTTATACAGATGTGGTAAACAAAAAAGACTCTATTCTGGCAAAAGGTAATTTGTTGCAGCATTTCTGCATAAATGAACCTTTTTGAGTAAATAAATCTTACATAAATGAAAGGTTTCATAAATGCTTTTGCTGTTGCACTCAGATTTCCCAGACCTTCTGAGGGCACAAATGTCTATCAGCCTAGGGAAAGCCACTGGCCCTACTGCTTCCCAGCAGCATACAGGACAACTTCACAGAGTGACTGCTCTTCTTGTCGTCTATGAAATGAAGAAATACTGTCATTCTCTGTGAAGTCTGAAGTGAAGTCTTTCTACAGCAAATCAGGAAAGGATCCAAAAACCTCCTGGCCATTTCACTCATCCTGGCTCCTGATAGTGTATTTTCAAGGTCTCTGGATGCAACCCAATCTTTCCATCCTCAGATCCTACATAGTTCTTGTGTCCCTGTTAGACTGAGGCAGGGATAAAGTCCAGGTGGAAGTCCTCCAAGCTCTGTTATGTTGTTTATGCAGGCTGTTGCAGAAAGGATTTGTGGCTAAATGTCACTTCTGTTTAAAAGTACCAAGGGGTTAAAGCTGGTATTATAAATGTCATTTTCAGGGGAAGCATGCCAGATAAATGCTAATCTGCTCCTTAAGCACTCTCCAGTGATTTTCATAAGCGCTCTTCAAAGAGTAAAAATAAAAATATCATGGTACAATATAGGAATTACGGTGCAGACACTCTTCAGCCAGTGTGGTTGTAAACCTCCTGGCCTGAAGCTATAAAAAACAAGGGAGTCCTTGCCACCATCTATGGATAAACAGAAGGAAAGACAGATACCGAGGGTTTTCTTTCTAACTAGAAATCCTCCAAGCAACATTTTCAGAAGCTGGCAATTTTTACACAAGCTTGGAAGTAGTAAGGTGGTGAATCTGTGAGGCACAGAGAGAGAGAGTTAGGCAGAAAGGACTGTTTATTCCCTTTCACTGAGGATTTCATAGAAATATGCTATAGAGGTTTTTTGTCTTGAAAGGGAGTTCTCATGTGGCTCTTTGCTGACGCTACAGATGGCAGCAATAGAAGTCAGGGATCTCAGACGAGGTCTCCTACATAGCAGAGCCTCATGAGAGAGAAATTAATTGTGTAGCTGGTTTATGGATGCAGTAAAAGTTGGAATTTTCAGAACACAGCAGATAGTGTTTCCCACAAGGGAAGACACATTAGCATTCAACTCTACCATAGGACTATGGTTCTCTATCACTTAGTAACAATTTCATGTTCAATTAAGTACTTGCTTGAAGCCCCTCTCTTGCTTTTCCCTGTGCGATATCTGTGGCCGGCACATCAAAACAGGATAGGGAATTTGGTCACTTGTACCTGGAAATAAAAGGAAGCTTTGAGGGGCTTCTTGCATGCCACAGCGCTCTCAACACCCTGTACACGCTACTGCTTCTCCCAATTTCTAAAGTGCTTTTGCTGTTATAAATAAATAAAAATGTAAGAGGTGGTGACAGGGTGCTGCTGAGGGATCTGTGGATTGCACCACAGCTGTGGTCCTTTAACAGTCAAGAGCAAAACATTTTCATTTGTTGCAGAGCCTAGGACAACCCTCCTAGTCACACATGCATCTCCCATGTCATGTCCGTGTCCCTCAGGAGACCCACATTACAGTTAGAGCAATCCAGCACACCAGTGGTTGGGTGTGCCACAAGACTCCTGAAGAGGAACAGAAAGTACAGTGCTTCTCAAGAGCCAGGAACTATCACTCTGGAGTCCAGTCTTGACTTGGCAAAGTCCTGCTAGAAAACACACAGTCCTTTGCTTAAACCTTGTGCCACAGAGACATGATGGCTACAGTATGAATGGATGCTCTGTCATATAACCTGATGTGAACAACCCCCTCATCATACGGTGAACCACTATATATCATTTCACAATGGGTAGAAGAAGGATAAATATAGGACAAATGTTGAAAGGACGTTTGGTAACTTCTGGTTTGTATGAACAGACTGGGAGTAGAGATACTTCTGTCATCAAATAACATTGAATGTACTTCCCTCACCCATTATGAAGTAGTTTGTGGTGTAGCAGACAAAGTCACAGATTTGATGGAGGGAAAATGTTGCCGTGTCAAGACTGCTTGGACTTCAAGGTAGAGGTTTGTGCTAGCAGGGTCCTTGAATTTTCACAGATACCTTAGCCATTTGAACTAAGTTATTGCCACAGTCAAGGTCACCTGCTTTCTGCAATAACAAGAGCAAGAAATCATGGCTGAAGACAAACACATAAATGATAAGATTTGCTGAACTGCCTGCCCATTCCTGTAACCTCCATTAATCTACATCTGCTTTGAAGAATATTGGATTTATCAGTCTGTTGTGATATTACTTTCATCATAACATCAGACGCCTGGTTCTTTCCCTGCCATGCCTAGATGAGTCTTGACCCTGCCTGATCCCAAACCAAAGTACTGATTTTGCATAGAAGAGGTGCAATAATACAGCAAAGCATCAATATTCATCCTAGAAAATATAACTCCATTAGTTGTCGGATACTGTACACCAGCACCCCCCCAGCACCCTCCCAGAAACACTCTAAGGTAAGGACAGCTGAAGGCCCACTTAGATAAAGGTGACATTATCTCACCTTTATAAAAGTTAGGTGTCTAGTTAAATAAATCTGATTGTCAACATTATCTGAACAGCCAAAAAAAAAGGAGATTTCCCAAGAAGACAATTCAGCTTAATGCAAGCTGGAATGAGTCTTGCACTGTAGTAGACGCTATCTCTCTTCAAAGTCAGAATTTAGACTAAACACTCAACTTGTAGACAAGTAAAGTTCTGCTCAATGTAACCGAAGAAGTTATGATTCACTGAGGTATACAATTCTCGCTTCTTTTTTCTTAACCACAGAACGTCTTATTGATAACATGCATGTAAATGTCTTTTTTTACTTCTATTTGCCTTATTTATCTGAAAATGTACTGAAATTTTCTTAAATTCATCATATCATAGAATCATAGAATGGTTAGAGTTGGAAGGGACCTTAAACATCATCTAGCTCCAACCCCTCTTGCATGGGCAGGGACACCTTCCGCTAGACCAGGTTGCTCAAAACCCTATCCAACCTGGCCTTGGACGTTTCCAGGATGGGGCATCCACAACTTCCATGGACAACCTGTTCCAGTGGCTCACCACCCTCACAGTACAGAATTTCTTCCAAATATCTAATCTGAATCTCCCCTCTTTCAGTTTAAAACCGTTACCCCTCATCCTATCACTACACTCCATGACAAAGAGTCCCTCTCCACCTTTGCTGTAGGTCCCCTTTAGGTACCTGAAGGCTGTTATAAGGTCTTCCTGGAGCCTTCTCTTCTCCGGGCTGCACAACCCCAACTCTCTCAGCCTGTCTTCATAGGAGAGGTTCTCCAGACCTCTGATCATCTTTGTGGCCCTCCTCTGGACTTGATCCAACAGGTCCATGTCCTTCTTATGTTGGGGGCTGCAGAGCTGGACACGGTACTCCAGGTGGGGTTTTCAATAACTGTCTATTTCTGTGACTAATTTGTCTTTTTAAAATTTTTGTCTCATGGTTTTTGTAAGAATTGTAAGAATTTTCAAGGTTATAGAAAAATGTTCCTGTGCTGAAGTGAGATGAAGGAAAAAAATCTCTGAAGTGTTCAGTAAACAGGAGAGTTTGAGTTGGTCAGTCAAAACATTTCATTTTGATTGTTTTGAACAATCCCATTTTGATTTTTAGCTTTTTCTTTTATTACTTCTTTGTACTATTTTAAATTGAAAAGTAATTTAGGAGCAAAACCTCATATTTTTGATTTTGAAAGTATAAATGCAGGCTGTTTGGAGAGTTTAAAGCTTTTAAAATGTTTGGTTTTCAACATTTTTCAGAATGTTGTTCTGGCTATTCATAGAAAACAACTCTTTCTTTGTAACAGCTTTGTTTTCATGAATCTGTCTTTTCCAATGAAAAAAGCATTTTTACAAAATTCATATTTAAGAACAATTGTTAACATAAAGTTTCTTTTTTTGTATAGGATTTATAGAATGGTTTAGGTTGGAAAGGACCTTGAAGATCATCGAGTTCCAGCACCCCTGCCATTGAAAGGGACACCTCCCACTAGACCAGGTTGCCCAAGACCACGTCCAGCCTGGCCTTGAACACTTCCAGGGATGGGGCCTCAACAACCTCTCTGGGCAACCTGTTCCAGTGCCTTACCACCCTTAAAGTGAAAAGTTCCTTCATAACTTTCTTTTTAATTTTCGAATATAAATCAATCTTTCCATAAATGCTTTGATCCATAAATTAATTCAGAAAAATATTCCTTAAAGAGGAAAATTTTATTGATAAAAATATATTAAAATTGAATTATTGTTCTGTTTTTAAAATATTTTCTTCATTTTAAATATTTGCTACATTCCAAAATATATGTGGTAAGCAACAAAATACATTACCATCATAAGCAGTACAAAATTGTGCAATGATCTTCACAAAAAATGTAAAGAAGAAAGAAAATGAGAAAGGAAATTAAAACAAAGGACATTTAAAAAAAAATAGCCTGTTTCTTGTTTAATATACAAATAGCTCTTGGCATCTTGTTTGTGGGTAAATACAGATTCCAGAAAATTAAAAAAAAAATAAAATTGAAAGCTATAAAGGGAAACTCCACAAAGAAACATATTTAATTAATCTTTAAAACATTTACCACTTATTCAAGAGTAATAGGTAAAAATCTTAAGTCTTAAATTGAAAAAATACCATAAATAATGACTTTAACTTAAAGAATCAAGGGATTTTATAACCACAAGCAAATAATACGATTTTACTGAGGATTCCCATGCCATCATGCCTAGGGTAGACTAGACAAGTGATCAGGTGAACAGGGTGACAGAGCAGGAGAAAGTGATTTTTTTTTTAGTAAAACTAAAATACATTTCACAGAATATAATATGAGGTTACTTTATTACCTTTTTATTATATGCTGGGTGTAATTCCATGGCTTCATACCCTGGATAGTCATTTGCATGTAAGGGAACTTCAGTAGCGTGTTACAGCTGTTCCTCAGGAGGCAAGTGAGAACAGAATGTAAATAAAAAGTACGGAACTCCTTCAACTGTGCCTGGAACCCTACTAATGATAAGTAATGATGGTTAAATAACAAGAGACTATTGAAAATGAGAAGCACTCCAAGGATCTGTTTTTTATGACCTGAAATACTGGATTGATCTCGCCTAACTTTAGACTCCTGTAGTGTGACTACCTAAATCTTTGGTAGTAATTAGGCTGTCTTCATGGTCAATGATAAGAAGTATATCTATTTATGGCATAGTTCACCATAATTCTCCACTTCAGACATTTCCTTTATGATGAGATGAAATATTTTTTGAAGACTGTTTCGTCTCCATTTGGGGGAGCTAAGGATGACTAGCTCAGGTATAAAAGTCTTTGTTTGGTGAGACGTATCCCATCCAAAGCAGATGGTGACCTTACATTTTTGAAAGCATCTACATCCATATAAATTTGTACTTTCATACAGAAGTAATCATTTTTGCATTTCAAGGAATATTCATGTACACAGACATTAGTCATGCACCTTCCACTGCTCTGAGTCATTCTCTAACGGTGCTTATTGCCTTTTTGGTCAGATTAGAAAAAATTTCTCATCCTGGATGCTCTGATTTGCACTGTGTCTGACTGAGAATGGCTAAAGGAATCAGACTGTGGTCTTGTGAGTGTGTAATTGTCGTCAGACTTACATCTGTGTGAAATAGGTGAGGGTTTGACAGAAACAAGTTCTTATTTCAGTTATATTTCCCTGCCTACGTTTTCACATGGATGGGTGTAAATGACATGAAGTACTACCCTAGGTTAATGTCTATAATTTATTTATTTGTGTAAATCATGATAGGTAGTGATTTTCTTGTGTAAATCTGCTACTAAAAAATATTATCAGTATTCTTGATTTCTACCTGCACTGCAAATGAACAAAGAAGGATGAAGGTGGAAAAAAACAGACTGAAGATCTGATAAAGAGCTTACAAATAACACAGGGTAAACAGTTTATGTGTAACCACAGGAAAAAAGGATAACAAGGAAGAAAAAAAGGGTACAAGGAAGAGATTTTACTCAAAACTTTGCAGAATTCATAATATCCTGTTTAAAAGCCAGGAGCAGAACCATACCACCTGATACTTGTATAATAAATTAAAGAAACAGACATGAAGCCTCCATAAAACTTGGTTTTGGGCTTCCTACCCAACTGGAGACAACTGTAATTAAGGGTGACCTCTTTCCTTTGGCTATTACCTCTCACAGTTTCTTCACCATTTGTTTTTGTAAATGTATTTACATACGTTGTGTCTTCTAATTTGTGAAGTAGAGCAGAGCAGACAGCAGAGTCTCATGGAGTGCACTGATGTATTAATAACAATAAAAATAATATATGCAAATCAGACCTGCTAAGGCGTTTTTTTCTCCTACAGGGGGAAGCAGAGAGCTTCTTCTGTTACTTCTCTGTTTTGGGGCTTGCACATATACTTTGGGAGCTCCCTTGTCATCTCTTTCCTCTTTTTTTTTCCCCTCTATGTTTGGCTATTGACCATCTATATTGACTATTTTTGTAGTTAACTCTTTGAGACATATGTCTGCACATTTGCCTGGAAATGTTTACCAAAACATATCTCCTATAAATAAAATGGGTAGTTTGTTCATTGAAAAGTAGAACTAGAGACTTCAGGACATCAACTGATCCTCTCTCCACTGTACAACTAGATGCAATAATAAAGCATGTAAATAACAACACAGCAACAAAATGTTAATCAGCAACTGTCTTCTTATGTATGTGTCTTTGTTGGACCTGGTATAACATGTAAAACTTCTGTTTATTAATATTTACCTATGCATATGTATTTGTATATGTGTACATTATAAACACTACGTGCACGTGGATAATGTGTGCCTAGTCAGTAACTAATGCATTTATTTCTGTTCCATACAGCATCCGTATAGCAGATCATTAAAAAATCAAGTAATTCTAAGCAGTGAAAAAGCATCACAAAAACCTTCTTGGCTGCAATTACCAGTATAAAATCCAAAAAGTAGCAACCTAAACAACTGACACATAGCTTTTACTCGTTATGTAATCACCATGCCTTATATCAGCATTGGTGTTGCCACCTACCTTTACCATCCCTTTCCTTTACAAAAGAATGATAATGACTAATTTCTCTATTCTCCCATGTGAAGCTTAAACTCTATTTTTTTTCTCCAACCATGCTTTTTTTTTTTTTTTTTTTCAGAAAACCTTTCTAAACCTTCTTTTCAAAGTACAGGAGACTTTAAAAAACATGAGGTATCACAAGTGTTTGGACTCTATGCTGCAGTCTCTGGGTCTGTAGCTACTTAGCACTGTCCTTTACTTCATTTCTTGGAGAGTAAACAAAATACTGCATTGCAGCAAATCAAATTTAAAGAGACACGATAGGGCAGAGGTCTGGATAAGAAAGGCTCAGTTTTGTTTTCCTCCTAGCAAAATATTAAAAGAAACAAGAGACACAGAGAAGCAGCCTATTTGTTTTTTATTCTCTTTTTTAGTTACGAAAACGTAAATAGAGCCTGTTAGACACATTGTATTGTAATTGAGGAAGGCAGCAGTATGCATTGTTGGAGGAATATCACAGCATTGACACTTAATATTGCTATGCGAATACAGAAGGTATGAAAAAGAGAGATGTATATTAAAAAGGCAATAATTCATAACTGCTGCTTATAAGTTTTTTTATTCTTAAAAGAATCAGAAGGTTTTAATAGTTTAAAAGTAATCAATATTCTCCACTACAAAAGAGAGCACTGGCAGTCAGATGGATCATAGCTATCATATGAGAACTCCAGACAAAGGTACAGCCAGTACTTTAAAATTCAGGTTTTTATTGTGTTTTATGTAGCACTAAGAGGCAGCATACACATTACTGGGGGAATAAGGACATGAAAAAATTAAGTTAAATGCGAATTATCTCTGCCTTAAGTTTGCAACAGTTGCAGTCCAGTGGACAGGGACATGATGGGAAATAGGCTGGTGCTCCTCTCACATAGAGGTTAGCTCTGTCTGATTTTCTGCCTCTTTCCCTTACCAGCAGCATGCAGAAAATGTGCTTTGGAGTGACAGCTTCTCCACAGAGTCAACCATCCTACTGCTGTATGCCGTGATGAAGAATACCTCCCCCTGAGACCTGTTACTGTTATCGGGTCACACAAGACAACGTTTGGGTCCAGGCAAGCACATCTTTTTGAAACTAACACAAGAACCAAAAGAGGTATCTCGAGCTATGTTTCCCCAGCACACTCTCAGAGAGCCTGGAGCATCTGAGCCATTACAGTCGCTGGTGACTATCTCAACAGCAGTGAGATTCATCCCCCAGCCTTTCTGCTTCTGCTAATGTCAGCATAGCATTGTGTGGTGGTATCACAAAGGCATCTGTTTCCTTCAGATGCACCTGCAGACCTCATTTTCCAATCCACATCCTTAAAATGCTGGATCAGATGTGGGCCCCTCCTGTCTCTCTAGCTTATTTGGATACAGCTTGTGCTTTTAGCTCTCAGGCCGAAAGTTTAATACCTTGTATGATGCTTGCTCATTATGAATTCACTTATATTTCCATCCAAAAGAAAGTGGCCTGTTTGGAATCCTGCCTCCCTCCATCTCTCCCCTCCATTCACACAGAAAATACACAAATGACCAGAGATAGCCTCCATTTACATGTTATTGTGCTCAGACCCTCACTACAGATATGTTATTCGGTGAATCAAAAATAACGGTGTGGTTGTGACCCATCTTGTCAGTACAAGGTAACATGACGAGGGCAGGTGGTCAGAGAGGCATTTCCATACTTACGTGTTGCCCTGCACGTCGAATATTCTGAGCCTTTTTCCAGTAACACAGAAATTGAAGTGAAGCTTCTTAAAAGAAAGTTCAGCATATTGTACTTGTAATGGAAATAGGATTTACCCGCCTGCCATTCTGTTTACATACCATGGACCTTAATTTCTGGACTGCTTAATGAATATGGCAGTTTATTAAAGGTATTTATTAAAGGTAGACACTTTACAATGACACAATTGCTTTTAAGGTTTTCTATCCCTTTTGGAGGCCAGAACTGCAAAGAACTGACCCCTCACCTCCCATGGAAATAGGTCTAGCATGAGATGGAAGTTGCCTATTTTATTATCTTTGCGTGTGGCAGTTTTGTTCCTTGAAAAGCACGGTGTGCTATGTACAGCTGGTGTAGGGTTTTATCTAAACAGGTAGCAGGAATCCTGATCTGCAACTATAGCCCACATACTGTGGGGGCAGTTCTATTGGTGTTTTGGTAGGGACTAAACAGAATTCTCTTTGGTGCTAGCATGCTGAATACCAGGCTTGCAGGCATCCCAAATGTAAAAACAATTAAACTCCTTTATGCAATACAGATTTATGAAAGTATAAGAAAAGCTGTGCAAAATACAAACTGGAGTAGGAGTTAAGCCAAGTGTTGTCTCCAGAGTCTGAAGCCAAAAGAGTGTTTCTTTTTTCAGATCATGACACTTCCAAACTATATTGCCTTAAACTGAAGGATATGAAGCAACGATTATACAGCATTTCACCACTTTGGCTGGGGTGAGTATCCTCATCCACTGAGGCACAGATGGGGCCACTAGGCTTATGTCAAACCTGTGGGTATCAAGTGCAAGCACAAAATCAAACCCTGTTTGAGCAGTCAGCCTGTTTAATGTCTATGCCTTCCTCGCATCAACCAAGCTTCCTTGTTTCTTTATAGAACACAGAAAGACCTTTTTCTCTGCTCATACGGCTATAGACATGCACTCACACTCTTTCTTTTCTGAAAAATTTCACATCCTAGAGTGATTTCTGTTTGTGGGTGGGAATTTAGTATGATGTGCTCTGGATTTTGTTTCCCTGTTCAAGCTCTCGTCACATATACAACCTCAACATAAACCAATGGATAAGAAAGATTAGAAAACCCCAAATTACTCTCCTGAAATCATGTGAAAAGCTTCAGCAACAGCACAAAGATATGTTCAAAGAAATGTTTTCAATGACAAAGTGAAAAATTAATTGTAAAGAAATGTATGAATAAGACACAAAAGGATGGACAAAAGTTCTAATTACTGATTCCTACAATAAAAAAGGAACTCTTCAAATGGGCAACTCAGAGTTTGAGGCCACTGAGATTCAATTTGCATTTAGAAATATATTGCGGTATTCTATTAGATTGGGATTAGCTTTCTTGGTTTTATGCTTGCTTTTCACAGTCTTAACTGAGCTTTTGTGTATTGAATATTCTCACAACACTTATTACAACTTTTTGATGTAATTTCTGTTACACATGATTCAAAAGGCTTTTTAATATGCTTTGTAAATTGAAAATGATAAAAAATATTTTTAATTTCAGAGAAAAGGAGAAAAGGAAATTGGTTGAATGGAGATGATAACCTGGGTTGACTAGGTGAGACTGTAATGATTGCTTTCGTTTTAAGTGGTAACAGCAGCAGGATTTTTAGTAAAAGGTTTCTTTCTGTAGTTGCTTTCTTATCTCTTTTTTGTTGTTGTTGTTTTTTGTTTTGTCTTATGAGTGCTTCAAAATTGTACGTATTTCTGCAGAGAGGAAAAGATAATGTGTCACAAGAGAAGCAGCAACTTGGGAGGCAATGAGGGCCCAAGGATGAAGATGCTGTCTTGGGACTAAGCCAACCCAGGACCAATTCCCTGCCTTGCAAAAAATTTAGCATACTGTGACCTTGAGAAAGACATTTCAGGCTATGTTCCTAAAATAGTTTTTGATGCCAATGATTGTTGCTTAAGTCCAAAATATTGATCCTCAAATCTTGCTGCTGTCTAACTGCAGAGCCCCCTGGATTTTCTTGGACCCTGTAAATTCTGTTATCAGCGGTGTTCCCAAGGCACCCACCTTTCCTCTGCTCTCAACGTTGATCTACAGTGTGCTGAACATTGAAATAATCTTTGAGGCAGATGGTGAGCAGGAGACTGATTCTGCAGTCTGATGGTTATAGCTCTCAACTGAGTATGTAGAGAGACCTTGATTCTAGTCTCTGTAGTCATGGATTTACACAAACTAGAACAGCTTCAATAACAAACTGACGGAGTTACTCTTTCTCACCAATAAGATTTCATGGTCTGAAGGTAGGAAGAGTCATGTGGGAGATGAGGAATAAAGAGAGATTTAAAGTGTTTTCGCAGACCCAGCTGGCGTGCAAGTAACATGCTTATCATGAGAACTGTAGGGAACAGAAGAGACAGTGTTTTGTGACCTATCTGCAGAGGGGACAAATTGATCTCTGGCTGTTCCAGTTTCACCTCCCAACTAAAAAAGGATTATGTTAGCCCAGGAACCTAAGTTTTGGATGGATGACATTAGGTAACTCAACCCCCTTTCCTCATTCTAGGAAAGAGTGTGCTTTGTGGGTTGCACGCTAAAATGCCCACGGTTTCTCACTGTGAGGACAGTGTATTCCATATCTTGTCCATTTTCAACAAAAGCATCAATGAGTTTGGTATAAATTTATTTCAGACCTCGTTTCTCCTATATTTTGGCTTGTTATGCTACAGTGACAGTACAACTAAGTCTTCACACCCCTTGTACGGGGACTCAGCTTATCTAAACCAGGGTTGTGGATTCCAAGAGATGGCTGGATAATTAGAAGTTTGGTGTTTCAATGTCAAATGTGTGCACCTCGATCCCTGGTTGTTCATCTGTGAAATGTGAGTAGTTACATCCCACCAAAGGATACTGTGACTTATGGGGATAAATATTTTAATGACCGTGAGGCACTCTTATATTAGGGCAATGAGACCCACATGAATATCTTTAGAATAGAAATGCTACTGAATCAGTACATTGGCTTTTATTATTTTGTGGAAAGATTCATATATTCTTGTGCTCCTTATCACACTTTATTATTTTTCCTTGCATAAAATATGCATAAAATATAGAAGATGTTTCCATCTTGACTTTGAAACCAGAAAAGTTACCTTGAAGCAGAAAGCAGCTAAGGTAACATAGTTCAGAAGGTTCAATTAGACTACAGAGTTGATAGGTAATGGTCTGTTTTACTGTTTAAATACTTTTGAAGTGAACTGCTCAAGGTTGAAAGATGTCCACAGATAGTCCAAAACCAGAAATTCAGCTTTTTACTCTTTTTGTTTTTAAAGTTCTGATCTGCCATGAAACTACTGTTGAGTGGGATATTCAATAAATTTGTTGACATTTATATTTAAATGAGAAGTTTTATGTTGAAAAAATCAGGCTGTTAAAAACATGCTGACTCTAGTCTAGGGTGGTTTTTAAACCTTGATTTTTATTTATTAAGATTAAATAGTAATAAAAGAACACAAGGCCTATTTAGCGTTGACTGAAGTTACTCAGTTGTCTTATATGTTTGAGAGATGTATGCGAGATTTCTGTGGACTCCAATCCTGATTCCCATAAGAAGAAATTTGTAAGGTTCAGTTTTATACATAGACACGGTGAAATTGTACTGTCAGTGTATCTGCTTTCAAAGTGTTGGGTAGCATCGCAGTCTAGGGTGTTTAAGGGATACTGGATTGTCTCCACAAAATCTCTATCAATCTCAGTACACAGCCTTGCCATTTCTCATTGCTCCTCTTCCAACAGGGTAGCTGACATCCTGGTCCTTACCGGTATGCTTTCATGTGTGGGAAGTTAAAGTGTGGAAGATGGGATATTCTAAGCAGCTTGTAATGGCAGCCATAAAATTGCTCGCTGAACAGTAAGTTTCTTACAGGAATCTTAACTAGTATGGCCGTGTCTCACAGAAATCAAAGGAAACAGGACTGGAAGGGGTTCAGAAAGCCCTGCTCCATTCCTCTGTCCCAGTGAACTGGACCCCAACATGTTTGACTCCCTGAAAGGCAAGGACATTTCCGTCCTATCCCAATGGGTACTGATAGCATTTCATAATTTTCTTTCAGTCAACATTTGATGTATTTGAATATTTTCCTATCATTTCTTTCTATCAATATTTGATGTATTTGAATGCTTTTCTATTATCTCCTTTCCTTTCCTCTTCATATAATTCTCATACTGTAATGTTTTCAAGATCTTTTCTCACTTTTGTTTCTTTTTTCTGGGTACCTCTGTGCCTGATTAATTGTTCCCCATTATGCATTCGTGCCTGTAATAAGCCTCCTGCCTTGAATCGCACCATAATTTTTCACATTTTCCTGCTTAGTAAGATGATTGTGAAATGCAATCCTGCCTTCCAAAGTGGTGACCCTCCCTCCAAACTCAAAATGTCAGTATCATGCAGCTTATTGAGTAAAATACTACGTAGTACTGGATTTAGGACAGACTCATGACAAATCCCTCTTGCTACCTTCTTCCATTTTGTCAATAAACAAATGATATCCTCTTGTCAAGTAGCATTTTCAAACCAGCTGCATACTGACCTTAGAGCTGTCTCACCCGCACTCCAGTGCTTTTGTTCTTATGCAAATGTCATGTCAGACAGTGTCAAAAGCCTTATTAAAGTCATGATATGTGACATCCACTGCTCTTCTCCTATCCACGAGGCCTGTTACCCTGTCACAGAAAGAAATTAGGTTGTTTTGACATGATTTGTTCCTGACAATTCCATGTTAGCTTTTAGCAGGTCCTTACAAATAGACTGTTTGATTAGTCTGTAGAGACATCCAGGCTGCATGAATTAACTTTAATCAAAGAGATCAGGAAAAAGAAGACAGCCATTTGCTTCTCAAAGAGGTTTCCCCATCCAGAAATTGGGTACCAAAAAGGTGATATTGCTTTGTGGCCCCAAACTTTACATCTCTTCTCACTCTGGGAAGTAGATTTTGAATGGCTATGGGAAGAATGCAAGTTGGGGCTTTCCCTGTGCTGTTATCTGCTTTATCACATCCCTCGGAGCACCTCAGAAAAACAGGCAGCACAGTGATTAAAGTGATTTCTGGACTACCCCGAGCATAACTAGAAAAGGTGTGTTTTGCGACTAGCCAAGAACTATGATATAGTCCAAACTATATAGTTATTTTTATTTCTCTTCCTCTTCAGCTGTTTGTTCTAGGTTCTTTGAAGGCAGAGTCTTATTTAACACATATTTGACAATTGCTCTTCCAGTGCATACTCAGCCCTGTAGCTAGATACTCTCCCTTTTTCACAGAGAACTGTCAGTATTAAGAGCTTTAAACATCTTTCAAAACTAAGAATGGAATCTACAATTTGTGGAATTAAAATATACACATATACTTACACTGATGTTTTGGTTTGTGATTTTTTGCCCTTTTTTTTTTTGTAACTTTTGAATTTCTCCAACAATAATGATTCTGGTTTACTTAGATTTCTTTATTTTCTAATTAAGTGAAGGCTTACAGAATTATTCCCAAGTCCTGGAGGTTGTATGGAAGATTCTGTGTGTGATTAAACCATGAGAGCTGTTGATACTGTGTTGAGGTGCTACGGTAGGAAATATTTTTGCTCTTACCTGGGACATTCACAAAACATCTGAAACTAGATATATTTTAAGTTATTAATGAGTCAAGTATAATTTTTTATTAATGTATGCACCCAAGATTTTGGATGGCCAACCTTGAAGGTTAAACTATTGGTTTTGTGGATCTGGAGGACAGGTGAAAAAATGTGAAGAAAACATTTATCTCATGCATATTGCAATTTATTTTTAGTGTCTTCCCAAATGTAAATGAGCATTTATGCAGTCTGCAGTCTGTTCACAAACCCATCCAAACCCATCTCTCTAGCTGGTGAACTAGGAATGATGTCCATTTAGGATGTTATAAACTGGAAACATTCATCGTCTGCTTTCACAGCTGGGTATATTTGACTCCTTCCTCTGATGTGAAGATGAGTGATATACTGGACTTTATCAAATAGAATAACAGAAGAGAGAATAAATCTTATGATGTAATTATTCAGGGGGTAGGGAGGGGGTGGTGGTGGTGGTGTCCAAATGAATAAATTCAATAACTACTGAGATGTAATGACAGAAATGTGAAGGTTTTGGCCTGTGCTTCGGAAAGGTCTTCTCTTACTGTCAGGAAACCAAATGGACAACAGAGTAAATGCCCCGTAAAACATCTCCTAAAAATGGCATCTCAACTTACAAACTGACCCTTCTTAAGATGAAGAAACAATTATTCTAAAAAGGGCCTTCTATTTTAGGATATTTTACCAAAAAATGTTGGCTCCCTTTTCAGTGTTCTTAAATTCTTTTTGCTGAGCCTCAGAGTCGCACTGTCCTGCGTACACAACATTGTCCCTCCATAGAGACCCAAAGGCCTTAAAAAGAAAGATTGCAAACTGTTGTCGTGACTGCAGCCAGTGAGGATCAGGAAACAGCCCTACCCTATCTTAAATATCCACCTGTTTTTGCATAGGCATCCATAGATTTCAGAGGAAGAACAATCCTTTTTCTTCCATTCCTAAAAAAACACCAAAGCAAAGCAAACCAAACCAAACCCCATTACCTTATACTGCATTTCCACTAGTCTTGAAATGTTTTTCCTCTCCCTTCTGCAGAAACAAGCTTTTAGGTTTTCAACTGAAAAGCATTAAGGCAATATTTGAAAATCTTGAAGCTCTTAGTGCTTTGTAGAAAAGGATAAAAATTTCATTAATCTCATTATCCCTGTCCCTAAAATCTTGATCCTGAAAAATCCATGATGTGCCCTAAAAACCCAAATAATTATGCCTATAAAGCTGTGAAACAAATTATCTTTAGCAGAGATGTGACTATGCATTCCCTATACAGGAATTTAATAAAATATGTCACAATTAAACATACATATTTGAGGAAATAATCCTGTCTCAAAACAAACACCGAAAGAGAAACATGAGGAGATTTGAGTTTGTGGATTACTAGACCTGCATTTAGTTCAATAGAAAAGATTCATCTGAGTCCTTTTGAAGGAGATTTGCAAATACAGTTTCAGATGAGGGTTTTTTTATCCCTTATCTGAGTAAGGCAACTTTCTAGTTCTAACAGAGAGGTCTGGCAATGCAGTACATCAGATTTTATGAGCTTGGCCTTGTAATTGCAGAAACAACAAACGAGGGATGAGACTAAACAGCAAAAACTACCAGAACTCCATGTTCTCCTTGGTCCTGCGGCAGATGGTGAACCTCGCTGAACACTTACCTTCAGATGCATCCTGCTTAGAGCTGAAGTGCCACGTTAAATACATGATGCATGATTGTGGTTTTTCTGATATGATTATAGGTGCATTACCTACATGCCATTTTTGTGGATTCAGTCTGACTAATTTCCAAAGCCACATTGAATAGATTTTTTTATAAATCTACTGTGCTGATTAAGTGCAACAATGCTTTCCAGAACTGAACAAATTTCAGACAGCTACAACTCATGATTGCTGGAGAAAAAATAGCTAAACTTATCATGCATTGTAGAGGTCATTTCTTCAAACTTTTCAGAAAGTTCAGGAGGTATGAAAGGTCATAAAGCTCTTCTGTGCTCAGCAAAGGGAGTCACAGATTCACTGCAAAGCCAGGAAAACTGGGACACTCAGTCTTTTTATGCCCCTTGAACTGGGACAGGGTGTTTCAACCAAGGGTTTGCATCAGTGGTGATCAACGAATTTTCTGTTGTATGACAACTGTATTTAAGAAAGAGACTGGAATAAAGGTTATCTGTTTGGTTTATATTTGAAAAGGTAGGAGGAGCCAAACTGCATTAGAAAACGTAGGGAATAAACAGAGAAAATAGTCTCATGTTACATTAGACCTCCACTGATCATCAGCTTATGAAATGTCAATAGATGTTGGATTTAGACTGTTTGAGAGCTTGCTTGTACAATCCTGTAACTATATTATAACACTTGATAATGTATATTATCTTCTATTTCTGTGTGTAGAATCTCCTATACTGCGTAATACTTATGCGTGTAATAAACTTGAGATATATCTCAGTTTTTTACAACCTTGTTATCCGTTCTTCTTTTAAAACTTAATATGAAATGTAACTGCAAAATCATCAGTACAAAAGGTGATGGGGTGTACGGACAAAGTTGGGGGAATGGGGTCACACACTGAAGCTATTCTATCTGAAGATGTTCTGTCATGAATTTCTACCACTATAAATGATTTTAAACATTCCTGAAACAATGAAGTGCAATATTTTGGGGGCTGTGAAAGATTATGGTGATGAAAATGAATTTGTGTTCTATTTCCTCAAAATGTTGGAATTTCCATTTATTATAGGCATATTGTATGGCATAGGGCTACCCAAAACCAAAAGGTTACCTTTATTACCCAGGAAGGGAGATGCACAGAACCCGAAGTACGCTGAATTCTGTTCCAGATAGAAACAAGAAAACCAGGGCTGGTGACGAAAGCAAAGTGGCATCATACACAAAACTAAAAGGTGGTCTCAGAAAGGAACATTGTATAGCGTGTGATGCACAGAAAAGGTGTGCCAAGCGATTGACATCTTGGTGGGAGAAGAAACAGACCAAAGCCCCAGTGGGAGGTTCTGGGGCAATCGCAATTTGCAGAAGCTGCTGTGAAAAGGGCAACAAGTTCTCCGTCATGCACAGGAGGGCTAGCGAGGAATATTGTGAGTCATCTCCAGCACACCCATGTTCGTACTTCTCTGCAAGAGCTGTCATACTATGCTTCTGACAGCTCGGGGGATAAAACTGGTGTAAAAATTGTCCCAGTAGGACTGATTGTATTCCACTGTGGACAGGGGGTCTCAGCCCTGGGGACAGAGAGAAGAAAGCAGTCCTCTTGTTTGCAGACCTGTATGTCTGAGTGTTGAAGTTCAGACACTAACAGTGTTTTGAAACAAATTTAGGTAGCACATTCATAAAAACTGTATGGAAGGGAGGTTTGAGAGGAAAGAAAGGCTTGGTGACCGGTTCTGGAGGAACCAAGAGCTCTGTTCCTATCATCTCTCTCCATCCCATCAAGTTAAAACTCTCATTTATACTCTGAATTCCAGGAGACTGTTAGCAAAGAGGGTGAGAGTAGTTCACAGCTGACAGTAGGCAAACTGTGGAGCCCTCTGAAGCATAAAATTGTGGGCAAAGACCAAAGATTTTTCATGAGACCTTTTTTTTCCCAATAGAATTCCTCCCTTAGAAGAGTCAGGTCTTGTTCTTTTGCCTTATCCCTGGTGTTAGAAGTGATAAAATAAAATGAAAAATATGAAAAAAACAGATCTTCCAGGCTTTTAGTTATAAAATCAGAAGCAGGTTTGTTTTATTTTTTTTTGTGACAGAACTGCTTCTTCCTATGTATTTATAGGCCATCTGACACAATGACTTCCTTACGGCATAAAAAATAAGATAAATCTTCCTATCTTGGTCTGAAAAAGTTTGGTTACAGGGCCTAAGTGCTGAAAGGGCTTTTCCTCCCGGGCATTTCTCATACAAAACCAGTACAAAGTTTGCATTACTACAATGTAACTAAACTGCTGAACAGAAAATATCTGTAGAAAATCTCTCTGGAAGGTTGTGTAAGCTACGGCTTTATGCCTTACTAAGCTTTCAAACTCAGGTGCTTTGATTTTTATTTTTTCTAAAGACCCTAAAAAGAACAGAAAGGGCCCAAATTCTTTCATCATCTCCTTCCAGATTAGGACTGATACGATTCCTTATAAAACTGGAGTTGTCACTTTATGACTTTTTTCACTCTTCTTAATTAGAACAGTTTCTATAGTGATCTCAGAGGTTCTTTAAGTGGGATAAAAAAGAAGATGGGAGAAAGATAATGAAACTATTGATATGATATATATATAAAAATCATATATCAATATTAGAGGAGCCCTTTCAATTGGTTATTTATGTTTCTGCTTTTTCTGTTGAAGAAAAACAGATCTTTTTTTCTAAGCTGATGTCTGGGGGAGGGGAATCAAGCTGCAGTTACTTATTTGTGTCTTTGCTATGGTGGGAAAGCATCTTTCGTACCAAGTGCAGGCGTTTCCTCTAGTCTCCAGAGGAGTTCAAAGGTGATTTGTTTTCTACATAGACAGAATTCATCAGGCAAGAGGAGGGGGTGTAGGTCATAGTACTTGCAAAATAATGTATGTGCAGTCTACATCTACCTGCATTTTAGGACTATAGCTACAAATTGCAAACAGATTATAAGACAAGAAACAGGCTAACTGTTCTCTGCATCTGACAGATCCTGGGTAGAAAAGCAGATAGGAGGCTCTGGCAGTTGTACCCTTGGGACCATTTTCACAGGGCTCCTGGAGGAAATCTGCCTGAAAGCCTTTCTGGGACCATCAATGCAGGCTGTAACCATGAATGCTCAGTATTGCCTTTGCTTCTGCAGCTTCTCGTCTCCATGGTGTAGCTGCTTTTACAGCTCTGCTTTGAGAGGATAGGCAGAGAAAGTGCAACAGTGGGTATTTATGCTTTTATCTACTTGGCCTTATGGATTGTGCAGCATCATGCTATGGGTTCTCTGGATTGTAAAAGTGTAAGTATAGTTTCAGTGGAGGTGCTTTCTCAAGGTCACCTGTATCAAGGAGAACTGACACTCTGGAAATGGCAAGCTCAGAGCAGTGACTAGCAATAACTGTGATGTTTATAAGTGGAGGACAGCATTTTTGCTTACAAGTGTGTTGCCCGGTTTCCCAAAAATGTCTTTGTTTGTGGTGGTCCTGTGAGAAGGAAACTTGTGAATCTACATGGTGTTTGACAACTTCTGTACAATTAAAGCTTGTACTTGTGATGAAACGTAACTGTGGGTGTGCATGAGAGACAGCTCTTAGCCTCAAACCATGACAAGTGCCAGTAAGGGCATGCCATTGCTTTCGTTTTGGGCAGTGGGTGGAACAAGAGGAAAATACAATATGTCACTTGTGGCTTTAATAACTCTTAAAGGGCATCACTGCAGTTTTTAAAACTCCTTCCTGACCAAACAGGCAAAAGCAGCCTGCACAGTAATTCCTGCTCCAAGCAGATTGACTCTGACAAGGGTGGTGAGCCCCGTGTTATCATTGCTCCTCATGGATATGGTCCTTGATGTTGACCTGACTTCAGCAGCTGGTACAGAAGAGAAGGTAACCTTGGATTTTGGGAGAAGGTGTTCAGTAATATCTTGGACTTGCTTTTTTGTTTTAGATGCCAGTGGCCATACATGGCACTGACTCAATGACTGTACGGGATAGAGGCAGTGTCTTCCAGATCCTGCTCTTCAAGATTTGGACACTAATAATAGATTAAGCAGTGACAGAGGTTTTTTTCAGTGCTTTTTCAATCTGGCAAGTAAGCATTCAGCTCTTGGAACTTATTGCCATCTTTCCTTATTTCTTCCAGGTCAGCTCATTTATATTTATAAATTCCCTTCACCTCTTGATGACTGCATCTGTTTCTGATGGTAAACTTGGTTTGCAAAACTGGTTGGTTGAAGGCAAACTGAATTAATGAAAAAGATCTGGTTTCTGGAAACTTTCACTATTGATGATTATTTTCTATGTTAACTATGTTAACACTATATTTCTATGTCTACTATGTTAACACTTATTTAGAAATACACAATAAATGGGACCTTCTGTTTCCGTACATTTTTACAATTGTTACCTGGCAGAGAGACACTGAGACAGAACTATTGCATTCTAGACTCTGCAGAAGCATTGGCCAGGGCTACATCTCTCTGGAAAGTGTCACACAGCACTAAACCTTTGGGTGCTGTGTATAAAATCTTCATAAATAGATGTTAATCATTTTCAGTCAAATTTCTGAGATACAGCACCATACAATTTCCGAGTAAAACAAATGCGTGATGCATGCAAAACTGAAGCAGTACTTAGAACACTGAATGGGTTTTAAACAAAATACTGTCAGTGGAAATTTGCTAGTGTACCTTACTCAGATCTTCTGACATTGTTGCTGCTAATATATAATGCAAACATCACACTTCAGCATAAATACCCTCATTTTAGTATGCATTTATTAAGAATTCCCCCTTAATCTTCTTGCAGAGATGATCTGTCGATGTGACTGCAATTCCCAGTTCAGATCTTTTGGCCTGTCTAGAACATGACAAGTAATTTCTTTTCCTCGGGATTTCCATGGATTCTGTCAATGAACAGCTAAAGCTTCTTCATAACTACCAATAGTTCAGTCTTTAATAGGGACTGGTTTCAGGACATGGCAAAATGCATATTTTCCAAACTAAATCCAAACTGAGTCCCAGCCTGTGGAGCAGGCAATTATTTAGGCCCTGGGTTTTGTAATGGTCTTTAGTTATACAATAAGCACTCGCTGGAATGAAGAATTGCTTCAAAGCATCATTTTCCCTGTGCAAGAGGCACCTCTCTGGCTAAAAATAAATACACAAACCAGGCAGTTTTAAATAGCTAAAAAATAACACTCTTCTGTTTTTTTCAAGCAGAAAAATTATGTAAGAGCATTGCAACTGAAGTCAGGTAGTTGTATCATATAACAGGAGCCTGGAAGGTACCCAGATGCCACAGTGATAAGGGCCATGCAAGAATATAAATAGAACATTACAGAGACTGCTCTAAAGCTCTGGAAGAAGCGTTCCCGAGCTTTAGAGGATTTGAAAATGGCAAGATTCTGAACTAGTAGTAGGGGTACACTTTAGTAAAACTTTTCGTTACCCTTTCCAATTACCCCTGAAAATTAGCAGAGAGATTTATAAAGTAAAAACTATTCCGCAAATAGTGATGTCATAGCTGTGTGACTGATTTACCGTGTTAAAATTAATAAAATATATACTTTAATACTGGGGGAAGATGTTGTATCTTAAGAAACCATACAAAGAAAATTCTGTGATCTCCAGAAAGAAAGTTTGCTGGCCTAGAAATGAAAATTATATCTTTGAAAATGAAATGAAAATTATATCTTGGAAAATGATAAACCTGAGGTAGAACCAGCTTCCTTCTCTGCTACAAAATCCAATGTATACTGTAGTCCCCATGTTAACTGCTGCATCCACACCAATAACCTGTCAGCTTTTCTGATCTTAAATACTGCTTTCAAAAAGACTCCATCCCAGTTTGCTCACAGCTTCCCTTCCAGGTCTAATGCACCCTGATTCACTTTTTAAATGTTCCTGTAAGTATACAAGGATGTGATGTGTCTGCTGTATGTTCCTATCTGCAAACTCTTTTTCTGTTGTCCCCTAGCTTGCAGCAGAGATCCAACACAGTTCTCACAAATTTTGCTGTCATATTCCTTGCCTGACATCCACATGGAGCTCAAGGCATTAATTAACTCATAGAACTTAAATTGCTTGTGATGTCTTCTTATTTCGTTATGCTGTGCTCTCATCCAAACTGAGCATTCCCCCTGTAATTAGAAGTTAAACTGTTACACACACCAAAATTCCAGAGTAGGTGCATTGCACAGGTGGTAAGCAGATGCCTGTCTTTCATTTCTCCTGGAAATAAATCTTAGAAATGGCTGTAACATTGCACTTAAAATATTCAGTCAAGGCACTATTTTATTTTCAGTGTCTGCCTGATTAGCACTTTGACAGCATCAAGAACAGAACACTGAAATGAAATATGCACAGTATTACTAACTACATGATGCAATTCAGTTTATGTACATTCTTTATTCTGTTTATTTCCTTCTACTTAAATTCCTTGAAAGGATTTAAATGGTACTTTAAATGACTTGCTGCTTTTCTGCCAAGCGTCAGATTAAGTCAGCTATATCTCAGCAAATCTGAGTATTGGATGGGAATCATGCAGCAGCCTTCCTAGGTATTGCTATAATATTTCTTCACAAGAAGGTCTGCTTAAATGACAGTTTGGATTTCCTTTATTTACTGTTTAATACAGTTTATCATTAAAATTCTGTTTTCTCATATGCATCATTGCACCTAATGGATAAATGCTTAAAGACATTTTCCTGTATTCGCATTGATTCAGTTGATGTAAGAGTATTTAAATATGGCAGCCTACATTAACAAGTATCAATATATATCGGGCATTTTCTTCATAATCAACTGATTCTTGTCCAAGATATTTTAAATAAGGTGCTTCTTACCAAACAGGAGATAGCAGACAGAAAGAGGTAGAAAGAGGCAAAGGCAGATAGCAGATTTTTAAGATGTTATAATGATTTAAAAGAAATATTATAACTAGGAAAAAAAAAAAGAGAGAGGAAAAAATGAAGTTCTGAGATTTTTAGTAAGATGTCATCTGGTTGTTTTCAGAACAGTCCAATTTTATCTTCAGTAGGATTTAGAATTTTTTTGTCTATGATTTTTAATGGCTTCTATGGTTTCAAGAAATTGATAATAGGCTGGGTGGTCAGTGGTTTTCTGTTCCTTTCTATTTTCTCTTAATGATCTTGCTTTTTTTCATTTTCTTTGTCAGTGTCCTTGCATGACCTCACAGAGAAAAGAAGATATATCTGTCTTTTAGATCTGCCTACTCGCAGTTGTGCTGTCAATGCACATCTCAAGTTCCTCCAGCCACAATTTGATTTTTCCTTTCCCTGTGTTAGCTACTGAATTTTCATTGGCACTCTGACTCTGCACAGCTTGAGTGACTTATGTATTCTTTTCCCCGTAAGCTTTTTTTCACCTGTGCCTTCTTGTATTAATTACCAGTATTGTGTTTTCATGCTCCAGTTACTTGATTTTTTTTTTCCCCAGAACCTTTCATCCTCTTTATTTTGCTATCCAATTTTTTTCTCGTGGCATTCATTTGTACATTTTTCACAAGCTAAAGCAATAACTACAGAGTTATTTCTTGTTCTCCATCACACCTGATACGTTGTTCATCTTTTTGTTTTCTTTTTATTTTTAGGGTCTTTGTGCTAGTAGACGGTCTTTTCCTACATTTGGTTTTACTGGGGATACTTAACAGATCACAATCTCTTTTTCAGTCCTTGAGAACTCACCATAAATCATAAATAACAACTTCTAATAATAAAACTGTTGCTTCCAGCCTCTTGACACAGCTATTAAAGTTTTCCCACAGCACCCTATTTCTGAAAAGGCCTCAGGCTTACATGGTGGAGAACCACTGCATTCCCCCATCACTGGAATCCACATGGCAAGGGGACATTTCCCTTCCTGTGTCTTCAGATGCAAGCAACAGGCTACACGACCACACTGAGCAGGGACTGCCTGTGGCCCTTCCAGGCTCATGATCCACAAAGTCAGCTATAGTCTATACTGGAGAATTGTTATGTGGGAACCCATAAATCAATTGGATTTATTGTCAAGAGCTCTTGGATTCTTGACTGAGCAGGTCTGGTGGGAACACTTTGGTGGAAAGACTTCAGCCTATTCATTGCAGAAGGTTGGCATAACACTTATCTGCCCTTTTACTCTCAACACAGTGTTATGTAGAAATACTGATATTGGGCAGGGAAACCTTAAGTGAGGTTACTTTTCAGGCATAGATTTTTCAGGCCAGTCAAAAGATAAGCTGACTTGAATACCCAATGACAAACTCCCCACCCTGTTGCTGGCCAACATCCCCAGATGGTGAGGACTTTGGGCAGGTAGCTTATTGCACTCTGCATCAACACCCAAATGTCACTAGGTTCATTAAGAGGCTCAATCTGGATGGTTTTGCTACGTGTTGTTGGCAAGATAAGGGAAGAAACCTGCAATATGTTAAGCAATAATGACTAATAAAGCAGTTGCTTCTGGAATCCTGAGAAAGATGTTAAAATCCTTCAAATGCAGTAGTTCTGAAAGGCACCCAGCTTACACAGATGAGCATAGCTGCATTCATATTTCTGCTACCAGAGTGAATGGTGATTATCCTGTTTCCACTTGCTACTTTTAAAATCCACCTCCTCAGCTGTGGTATTTCTAGTTTTGTGATTAGTACTAGAATATGACAAGAACATGGATGCCCTAATTCCCTGGCACCAAACCAAACAATATTAATGGCATTTCTGAAATACAGTGACTCTAGACTACTGCTTTCCCTTATGTATAACTGCCTGAATGGGTGTTTAATACTTTCTTCCAGCCTTTAAATAATAGGTAATCTCAAAATAAATGTGTAATTTGCCATAATATTCCACTGCTCAAATCTTTTAAGAAACTATTGTAAAGACATATATATAGAATAGAATAGAATAGAATAGAATAGAATAGAATAGACTATTTCAGTTGGAAGGGACCCACGATGATCATCTAGTCCAACTGCCTGACCAATTCAGGGCTGACCAAGTTAAAGTATGTCATTAAGGACCTTGTCCAAATGCCTCTTAAACACTGAGAGGCTTGGGACATCGACCACCTCTGTAGAAAGCCTGTTCCAGTGTCTGACCATCCTCTCGGTAAAGAAATGCTTCCTGATGTCCAGTGTAAACCTCCCCTGGTGCAGCTTTGAACATTTCCCACGTGTCCCATCACTGCATATCAGGGAAAAGAGATCAGCACCTTTCTCTCCGCTTCCCCTCCTCAGGAAGCTGGAGAGAGCGATGAGGTCGCCCCTCAGCCTCCTTTTCTCCAAACTAGACAAGCCCAAAGTCCTTAGCCACTCCTCATGGGACATTCCTTCCTGTCCTTTCACCAGCTTTGTTGCTCTCCTCTGCATGCATTTGAGTACCTTCACATCCTTCTTAAATTGTGTGGCCCAGGACTGCACACAGTACTCAAAGTGAGGCTACACCAACGCTGAATACTGTGGGATAATCACCTCTCTTGACCTGTCTTGGTGTTTGATGCACCCCAGGATTCCATTTGGCCTCTTGGCTGCCAGGGCATGCTGCTGACTCGCATTGAGCCTGTTGTAGACCAGCACCCCCAGATCTTTTTCTGCAGGGCTGCTCTCCAGCCACTCCTCTCCCAGTTTATACTTGTGCCCGGCATTACTCCATTCTAGGTGCAGAATCTGGCATTTTGACTTGTTGAATTTCATCCCATTAATCATAACCCAATGCTCCAGTCTATCTAGACACCTCCGCAAGGCCTCTTGTCCCTCAAAAGAGTCAACAGCACCTCCCAGTTTGGTACCATCAGCAAACTTGCTAATGGTGCATTCAACTCCTGCATCCAGATCATCGATAAGTATATTGAACAGAACTGGCCCTAGTGTTGAGCCCTGAGGAACACTGCTGGTGACCAGTCACCAGCCAGACATAGCCCCAGTCACTACAACTCTTTGAGCTCTGCCCTTCAGCCAGTTCTTCACCCAGTGCGTGGTGAACCTGCTCATCCAACATAATACTATGTTGGCCCATGAAAATAATTGTAAATGATAATGAAGTGGTATAGGCTTCTCTTTTAGCACTGAGACTAACAGGCCGAGTCTGGCCAAGCCCATGTTATTAAACTCTTTAGGCTTCCAATATAGGATGATTGCATCCAAGATATCTGTTCTGACAGTACCTGGATTGTGCCTGGGAACTGCCTGGTTATTCGTGGATTTGGTGAGGACCAACTAACACTACCATTCTCACAAGGTAACTGTGTGAGTGATGAAATTTCAGAATCTATGTTCAGGTAGTGGCATCATTGATTTCACTGGTAAAGACAACTTTTTTTTCCCCTGAAATTTGGGCCTAAATGTATTGTGATTGCTTCTTTGGACTCAAAATGTATTATCATAGCTTTTTGTATGCATTTATCTTAATTTGGTGTTATTAAATGTAGTCTCACCTCTTAATTGAAAAGTCATATTGAAACTTTCAGGGGAACTAGTTTTCTAGTAATTTCTCTAATAATTCTTGGTTTTAACTAGACTGAGGAAATATATCAGTTCTCTCATAAGCCTAAACCGGTGCTTAGGAATCCATGATAGCATTTCATCCCCTTTTTCAACTCAGGAAGCTCCTCCTGGCACCAATAAGAAAGACAAGAAACAGCACACCAATCCTCCCATGGGAGTAATTTTGGGTAATTTCTAGCCTTCAAACCTGCTCACTGGCTATTTTCTTAAAAAATACAATTTATTTGGAAAGTGTTTTTAATCTGCAGGCAAAGTCCTATGTCACTGCATCAACTACTGACTGTTGCTGAGTAACAGAGCAAAGAAAGCAGCTCACTCTTCACTGCAGGATCCTGCACGGTACTGCTGAGCTATTTGCACTTCTGAGTTCAATGGGATCAGAATGTGATGTGAGGCTCTGGTGTACGAAATCCAACTTCTGTTTGTAAGGTAAAATAGAAAAGCTTTAGAGTTGTAAATAGTGTAGCCGCACCCCACAATCCTCGTCTGCTGCTGTGCTGCTCATGAGTGCAGCTGGCACTGGATTTGCACCAATATGGGTTTGATATCTCACTGTGTCTCATTGTCAGTAAAGAGGCCATTAAGAGAGAACAGGGACTGTTCTGCCAGGTGGCTCCAAAGCTGACAGATTTGCTTTATTTAATAAGTAGGAAAAATTACTTTTGCTGTTCAGATAATTAGGAGGGCAAAAAGGAGGCTTTTTGCAGCTAGAGGTGAGATAATTCTCTATTACAGTGTCCACTGAAGGCAAGGAAGAAAGTACTTGTCAATGCAAAGCAGAGGTGCACCATTTTCGGCTGCAGGGCATAGGTGTGTGTTAGCCATGAGAGATATTGCACTTGAAAGAGCAGGCACAAATGTTAAAACAGAGAGAAAAGAGGGAAACAGCATTGAGAAGAGGTGAGGAAAAGAGACTGCAGTCACTTATCAGAGAGAGTAGAAGGTGAATCAGTGGAGGGGAACGCAAAATATACCATTTTTCTAACTCAGAAGTGTTGCTCAGTGCCTTAGGTGCCTTCAACTTTGGAAAGCTGAGGGACTTTTAGCTGCAGTTCTATAGCCTGCCTTTTCCTTGAAGCTCTGCAGTGTTTCACCCAGGCTGCTGTGACAGTGATTTTCCCTTGTTGCTCTCATGTTGTTATTCTCGTGCTATTATTCTCAAAGCCTTATTCCTGCAAACTCCAACAGCCCTGTTATGGAGGGTTCTCTTGGGAAACAAATTGCTCCCAGAACCAAAATCACCCTTTTCCCTTTCCTTTCCCTGCCTTTTGGCTGTAGCTTTTGGGTTATGTTATGGGGACCCAATAACATGCAAACACATACTTTACTAATGACCCAGTCTGCAGCACCAGCCTGGGGTGAAGGCGTGCTCCAGCCAGCAACAACAGCATCAGAAGCAACAACCAACAGAAGGGTTTAGTGGGTCCTGATAAAAATTATGTAGTCCCGATGGAAAAAGATTGCTGGCGTGTGCTGCTGCGCTGGAGAGGAGCCCAGGGGAGATGCCCATTAGGGGTACCAATTGCTTCTCTTCCCAGAAGGCCACTGAGGACAGTTTTCTTTTTTCTTTCTCTCTCTTTCTCTCCCCCTTACATTTTATTTTTCCCTGAAACTAACTTTACTACAGAGTTGGTGTATGCCATCAGCTAAGAAATCTGTGTGCATGTAAGCCTGTCTCACAATACAAACATATACTTAATGAAGCTTTTCAAAGGAAGAGAGTGTTGCTGTATTTTTAAAGAAGACAAAACCCAAGATGTTTCAAACACCATTTAAAGTCTCTTTCAACAGGAACCTCTTCTAGCTAGCCAAACAAAGGAGCCTTACAAATCTGATACCTTCATCAACATTAGTGTTTGCAACCAGGTTAAATACCTGTGCTGGGTAGTACAGACTCCTAGGAATCCTGAGGCTGGAAATTAATGTTATGATGGCCATCCAGTCCCTGGTGGGGAAGATGGATCCCCTACAGGTAAACAACAGGATAAGAAAGCTTCCTGAAGAAGCCAGAACCTTGCAGATGTAATTGGCTGTGGAATAAGATGTAACGTCATTAGTGGAAGTGCTTATGAATAAGGAGCAACCACCAGGCAGGAAAGCTGCCTTCAGGTGTTCTTACAGCTTCTGCTAAATAACCTGCTTGAGAAATGCAGAGCAGCTGTCACAGCATTAGAGTTGGATTGCCCTTTAGATCTCAGATGAAACACTCATGAACCTGATAATGATGAGAGGTTGACGGCAGGAGGATGTAGGGCCCTGCCCCACCTCTACCTGGAGACTAGTCTCTGCAAAGCAGCAAGGGAAATAAGAAGTCCCAGAAGGTTGCCCTTGAGTCCTCTCTCCTCCCACTCTTCTTCCAGCCTTGTGTAGACCTTTTCTGAGGAGTATGTCAAGAGTTAAGGGCCACATGTATTGGAAAAGGAGTGCTTAGTCCAGTGCTTAGTAAGCCCATAGCTCCCTCAGGTAGGAAACCACCCCTGACAAAAGCACGAGGTAGAGGAGTGGTAAATCTCCAGTAATATTGAGTCACCTGGTGGGTACAACAGACACTGGTCTGGACAGCTACTGCTGCTATTGTTTCCAAGAAAACCTACCATCTATGTATTCATAAAGTGTCATTTTGAAAGTGTGGTTGGTCTGCTGAGGGTGGAGGTGCCAAAAAGCGAGGGCCAGGTCTGTGTGCACGCTTGGACATGAATGCCAAGCTGCTCGAAAGCTTTGGGACCGTTCAGCATCTATCTGAATTTTGCCTTGTGCTCCCTTATTTGTTGCTATCTTGGGAGCTATTGTCTCAGCAGTAGAATTAAACCAAGACCTGGCACATTTCTCATGCTTATACAGAGTTCTTTTCAGCCACAGCACTTAAAAAAATCTTCTATAGCAAAACAAACATTACCATGTCACTTATTGAAGTAATTTGGGTTTAAAGCTGAATTCAACAACAAAATGTGTTTCTTGCGCAGCAATGTATGTCTAGGATAAATCACTATATATAAAGAAGCTTGTAAAAATTTCTCTTCTTTTTCATGGTTGTTTCTCCAAGGAAGGCCAGAGTGACCCTGCCTTGCTGATGAGGGAAGGACCAAGTGCCCCTTCTGAGGTTCTTCCCAGTCCCGGTTCCTGATTCTCTTATTCTGCTCTCATGTGTACAAATGTAACCCCAGAGCTGACGTCATGGTAATTATCCTGAATTTTCATCATTTCTCCTAAAATCAAAACTCTGTGTTTTGTTTTGGTTAGAGTCTCGTGCTATTCTAGAAGCTAGGTTGTTAAGAAAATAGTGGAAAAATTTCCTCCCTGTGGAACTTTGCATACACTATTTTCTATTGTTTACTTAAAACAAAGTATATTAAATTGTCAGCGTCAACAGCAGCCTCATATTTTATCTTTATATGAATAAAATATGAAGAAGAGAAAAAAATATTCCCCATCATACTGTTGAAGGGCAAGATGTGAAAAATCTGGCAAATGCTGAACAGTTTCATAAAATTATTGAATAAGTGCTGAACAATAGGTCTGGAAAACAAAGGTAAATAGGTGCAATCATGTAAGATAGAGCTTCGTAAAATGAAAACTAAATATATATGCATTAGTTCCATCACATGAGAAGTATTTTTAGTCATAAAAGTAAGCAGAACCATCAAACCAGTAGAATGGCATACAATTATACTTCAAGGCACAGTTTCAGCAATGGAGAAAGAATCAATTTTACAGCAAGAATGTTATTTTTCTATAATTTTTTTCTCTTAAGTATATGACAGAGGATCTTAATCTACCATTTGCTGTGCAACCCTAGGAATCCTTTCCCTGTTGTGAATTCCAGCAGCAGCTGGTGAAAACTGATGGTCCAGTGCATCTTTCGGCTTTTTTACCAGCCAGCACAGTCAGTCCCAATCTCTTTATTGACAGCGAATTAAAGAACTGCTGTAGAAGAATAATAGCTTTGTGTCTGATGTCTGGGACAGCCTGCTCATAATCTCACTTTCTGACATTAGTGAGTTGCTGCTTCTGTCTGTGCTGTACCTCACCAACAGACGAAAACATGTACCGGCTCTGATGCTGGATTTATTCTTCCTAGGTGTCTATAAAGCATAGGGATGAAAAGCACTGCCCATATACAAAGAATTAGCTTGGAATAGATTTTAAGTTGTTAATATGGACCCCGCTTTTCTCAGTTTTACTGCTCAGATGACAATGAAATTTGTGTGAAAGCATATACATCAGCAGCAGGAACATGTCATTTCATTTAGTAGACCAAATCATATTTTTCCCTGCTGTTTCTACAAACAATTTTAGGTTTTATTTTGATGACAGTTCAACTGCATATGGCCAGATGGGATTCCATTTGTGTTTTGTCAATACACTTTTGAATTTCTCAGCTACTTTAAAATGAGAAGTTGAGGGCTAATTCAGTGCTTGTAAAAGGAAAATTCACATGTCTATAATGACTTTCATCAAAGAGCTTATCATCATGGGACAGTTAATAAAGAACACTTAATGAGCCTTCACATGACCCCTTTGAGGCTGACATATTAATATGATAAGCCTTTGGCAGATGAGGCAAGTAGGATGATAAAATTCATACATGCTGAGCAAAATCAAAGTCTCTGAAAGATTCACTTTTACATTCTGCATTCTGAAACCTCTGGCTTAAACCAACTGTCAAATGTGTTCATCTAGGACACTTTAGTGAGGACTAGGTTTTGGCAACATCGCTTCTGATGCCATTTTTTAAAATTCCTTTACCTCCTTTCAGTCAGCTAATAGGTTGAAAAGCAGTAAATCACAGAAGCTCAGGTGGCATTCCTAAAAGTTATCAGCTCTTTGCATACCAACTTCCCACTGCATTCTCCAGGCTTTATATTTACAAGTATCAGTGAAAATAAAACCTCATGGAAGGAGAGTGAGTATTCATCACATATCCAGCTCTGAAAATGAAATGTCAGAGGGAGTTCTGTGGAAATGTCAAGAACACATGAGAAAAATTTCAGCGTGCTAAGATCTTGCATTCATTTGTCTTAGTTTATTTGAACAGCTCAAATTTGAATGCTGTGCTCAGAACCCAGACCCTGTTGCAGCTGATTGAGATAGTGGAATTTCTATGGTAAAACCCTTAATACCATGAACACAAGCCTGGGAATAACTACACTGAAGCCAATGTTTCTCCTACAAGTGTGCACTAGTGATGCATGATCAGTATTTGAACACACGCCAAAGCCCAGTGTGAATCTTTACAAAATTCTTTAAAATAGATTTTAAATCAGACAGAAAGCCCCTCAAAGGTTTAACTATTTTAGTGATATGCCATACTTTAAAAAAATTATGAAAGATGACAATCTGCCAATCAATGCACTTGACAACCATCCAGGAACCTGAAAGGATTTTGAATGCCCTTAAAGGTGAAGTAATACAAACATGACTCTATGGACAGAAGAAGGAGTCATAACCAGAAGAAAATGAAGAACCATAACAACAGAACCCTGGTTGCACAATTCTGGCTTGCAGAAAATAATAAAAAAAAACACCTTAAAAACTGCTACTGCCAAAGAGACTGGATAAGTAATGAGAGATTTGTGCCATCGTCATACTAGCAAATGGAAATGACTTCTTGCCTAGCAGAAAAGAGTCACCACAGAAAACACTGATTCCTACCCAGCAGCTACAAAAAAGGGAATATGCTTTAGAGAAATGAGAATGGTATTCATGGTTATCAGATGAGTTGCCTCTTAAATTTCTTTTTCTCTGGGGGTGCATTGCTCAGCCCAGGGATCAAAGTTCTTGCATTTTCTTCCCAATGTTTAGATCTAGATGATTTAATCACCATATGTCTGACTTGGTGGATTCAGGAGCACATCTGGAGCCCGAATTCCACCTAAAGGAGATATGGAAGCGTGATCCAGCCCCTTTCTGCCACATGCTCTCTTTTATGGACAGGAATGTGATGCCCAGATAAGATCCAAAGGGTGTAGTAGATATGGATGATCAGTGGACCAAGAATCTCAGCTATGCTCTAGCATGTGTGCAGGTCGGATGAGACAAAGATTTGGCTCCTGGTCTCAGGCCTCCCAACATATGTAAATGTTGAACAGCCAGCGGTCCCTGAATTAATTTACTCACAAGACTTTGGAGTGACAAAAGTATTTTCAAAATAAAGATAAATTATCTTAATATTTATAGTTTTACAACATGTATAGAAAAGAATTACTGTGAAAAAAATACTAAGTACTGGTTTACTAAATACTCTTGGTCGAGTCTGTAGAGCATGTGTAAGATCCTGTTTACCAAAGTAACTAGAATTTCTAGCTTGAGAAAGCAGTTTTTAATATCCAGAAAAAGCTCTGCTTTAGTGTTTGACCCACACACTTTTTAACTTCTTGGGTACCAACAATCCTCTTCGGCATCAGGTCAAGGATTCACTCTTGCTTTTCACAAGCCTGATAGCTTAAATCGTATTATCTTGAGTTGGGCTTGAGTTGGGACTTTTCCCAGCTAATGGTTCCTCTGTTTTGTTCCCTGAGGAAACTCTGCCATTGCTTTACTTTTTCCACTAATGACGTCTAACAAGTTCTTGGATTCAGGCAGTACACTAGAATACGAGTATCAGGAAGGTTTTAAAGAAATTCTCTTTCTCACAAGGACAGATAAATGTTTTGCCTTGGGGATAATCTTAGCTGTTCCATGCAAGCATCACAAGCTGTGATAAAGGACATACCTTAATATGGATATCAGAGCTGTGTGATTGGAAGAAGAGAGGAAAAACATGTCTATTTATGGTGCAGTGTAGCAGTCAAGTGATAGACTTTATATGAAGAAGAAAGAACCATTAACACAAAAAATATTCTGAGTTTTCCAAAGGAAAGTGCCAACCAATGACACGGGAGCGAAGCACACAGGAATATTTACAGAAGAAAAGTCTGCTTGAACCTTCAATGGGGCTATTTTGTTTATATCACTGACTCTCTGAGATCCAGTCTTTGGGGAAGAACAGGCAGACAGTTGACCTTGGACAGCCAACTACACCAAATAGGGTGAGAACAAAATGATAAAAGGATGAGATTTTATACTCATTCATTATACACTTACAAAAGAACCTGTTCTAAACCTAGCAAAAGGCAATGGAAGTCTTCACAATGATTGTAATTTCGCTTATGTCCTCAGTTCAACAAAATACTGATACATGTGTAGAACTGAGTGAATTCAGTTCTACTCCATTTTATTAAAGAGTCATTCTTTTTTAGAAGTGCAGGAACAATCCCAGAAAAGTCCATTGAATTGACTGTCTGCTAACAATTGTATTAGTTTGTTTATCTGTTTTGATTTCCTAATTTTATGGAAAGGGATTTGGATTTAGTTTGCCTAGGGTACTTAAGAAAAGGTCAGCCATACTAAGTTGGAAAAAGTTTTAAAATTAGATAGATATTCATTTGTACAAGTTTTCTCTTGCCTTGTCATTACTCACCCCTCTCAGTCTGTGACATTTTTATTTGTCCTGGGCTCTGAACAGCTGATATTTCTCATGTTTTATTTTTCTCTAGCCTGGGAGGTCAAGCAGAGAGGCATTTAGCCAAAGTGCTGAGGTGCAAACCTCTTGCAATAAGGTTGGTCTCCTTCAGCTTTTGGTTGCACTAATCTAGAAGTTTTACATCTTTTTGTGGAAGTGAGGGAGTTTCCATCTCTGTTACTTCTTCAAGAACAGTTCTGAGCAGTTCTAGTGCAATATCTGCATCTACAGCAGTGAACAAGGGAGAAGACTAGAAGGGATTGGGCAGAGTCTGAAAAGAACTAGGAATATTTTTTCTTGGCACTGAAAATAGATGCTCTGTCTTGGGTAGAATAACATAGTGGTACAGTCCTTGTCTGGGCAAGGTCATCACTTGTCCGGATCTGTTTTAAGGGCCGTTTGGTCCTTAAGGTCTGTTTGCTTGCTGTTTCCCCTTAGGTATGGTATAATTAGATATAATGTGACCTCTTCAGAAAACACATTCCTTAATGTATTGATATGCAGCCCCATTAATATGTTGCTTTTAAATTTCTTGAGGAAAGAAAGTGTCAACATATTTTACCAACATAATCAGTAGAGAAGGAACAATCTACAGATATTTAGACAGATATTTCCTACTCAGCTTCAGTGGGACAACTCTTTTAACTGTTGTCTTAGAAGGATCTTAAATTTTTTTTCTCACTTTTCACTTTTTATCCTCTTTTATGTTTTGTGTTACCCATGTTACTGCTTCTAAGCTTTTGTTTATCGCTGTACAAGGGAAAAAAAAACAAACAAGGAAATAATCTGTTAACACCCTGGTTCTCATTTTAGAGGATTTGCTGGCCAGTGAGTCAGCAACAGAAACAGCTGTGTTCGTTCTTCCTTCCTTTGTAATTGTAATTTCTCTCTCCCACCCCAGTATAGCTTAGGTGTTTGTTCCAGACTGTTAGCCCTTCAAACAAGGTTTTGATGGAGGAACACAGAAATATCTGCAACAAAAGGAAATGAGAAGATGCTGCTGGCATTTAATGATGAGCCAAAATAAAAAATCTATCCCCAGAGAATTCAGTGGTCTCACACTGCACTCCAAATACCCTTCCTGACCACAAAATAAATACATGGTGAGAAAAGAAAAAAGAAGCTAGAAGGCAAGTGCATTGACCTTGTCATTAGGACAACTGAAATTACTATAAATAGTGAAAATAGCCATATGAGGATTAGAAGACTAATGGATAGCTCTTGCCCTTAGTAACAGAGTCTTCTATATACATTCTGACTATCTCACTGCACTTTTACATTTGTATTGAATGTCTAATTTTGTTTTCTTTGGCACTTAGATCCACAATCAGCATTATGGATAACACCCAGGTACCTGAAACATTTTTTTTTTTTTTTGAGTAAAACGCACAAAGTAGAAATGAGTTCCAAAAAGTAGTACCAGAACCTCCACATTATTTTCACCCGAGCAACTGGATAAGTAGGTAACCAGTGAGCCTGCTTGCCTGTATGTCTATTGTTCTAATATTCCAGTCATTCGGTGAACAGAGAGGGAAACTTTCAGAAAGGCCACACAGGTGAGGAGGCCATGTTGTGTTTAATCAGAATATTTTTCCATGGAATGTTTTCAAGTTTCTGGAAAAAAAAACCAAAACAACCTGCTCAGCTGAAAAAGAAGACTAAAAAAAGGGTTTGTCTGTTGTCAACATCTGTATATTAATTAGCAATTTGCACCATGCAGGAAATTAGCATCTTTCACAGTACTAAATCATGAACCAGGAGAGTAGTATTTGCTATATTTGTTGAATGGTAAATTTTTAGTGGGTTTTTTACCGTTCAGATGGTCACTGAGAAGGCCAACAGATATGTAGCTCAGGAGCTATATAAAATGTTTGTATAAAAGCAAACCGTGTTTGATTTTAATTGACTCAATTGATAATTCAATTGTAAAATTCCAGTGTTCACTAAGAAATGCTGTGTTTTCAATGAAAACAAAAGAAAAAAGGATTTCCATTATTGTGGATAGAAGTGATTTTTAACTTTACTGTGAACATTTCCACTGATTTCAACCAGTTCAATTCACAAGGCCAAAGAACTGCATTTCCAGCAGAGGTGTGAACCTTTGTTCGAGTATAAACTTACCTTGTTCCAAGCTGACTGATGCAAAGCTACCCTCTGGCACTGGTTTTAGCTGAACATGGGGAACAAGGTAAGACAACACACCTGAAGTGTGGACAGGGATGCACAGCTGTGGTTACCCCACTTTAGCTTCCACTCAGGTGTCCCACACATCCTTGAGGAGGCAGCAGAGAGGTTGGCTGGGCCTCTTCCTTGAAGACGTCAGCTCGTGCAGAAAGGCAATTCATAGCAGGTCAGCCAAAAGTTTCTTTGCTGGCAGCTTAGACAGCCAATGACAGACGGGAGGTCTTGCCTTCACCTTCTCCCTCACACATGTTCCTATGAAGAGTATAGCTATAGTATCAAATGATGTTATTCTTTTTCCCTTCTCTCACTGGTCAGACCCTTTCTTCCAAGCAACCTCACCAAACTGAATGGGACCCCCTCATCTTGTATGTGACTATGTGGTCTAAAGGAATGAGAACATCATCAACAGGAATGACTGAATCTTCTTACTGTTCTGAATTAGCAAATACATAAAATGGTGTGGTGGGTTGACCTTGGCTGGCCACCAGGTGTCCACCAAACCATTCTATCACTTGCCCTCCTCAACAAGACAGTGGGAGAAAATACAACAAAAAGCTTGTGGGTCGAGGTAAGGACAGGGAGATCACTTACCAGTTACTTTCATGGGCAAAACAGGCTCAGCTTGGGGAAATTAATCTAATTTATTGCCAATTAAACAGAGTAGGCTAGTGAGAAATAAGAAAAAATCTAAAACCACCTTTCCCCTACCCCTCTCTTATTTCCATGTTCAACTTCACTCCTTAGTCTTCTACTTCCTCCCCCTGAGTAGCACTGCAGGACAGGGAATTGGGGTTCATAACACTTCATCTCTCTACTCCTTCCTCCTCACTGTTCTCCTGCTCCATCATGGGGTTCCTTCCACAGGACACAGTATTTCAAGGACTGCCATACCATGGGTCCTTTCCATGGGGTGCAGTCCTTCAGGAACAGACTGCTCCAGTGTGGGTCCTGCCAGGAGCCTGCTCCAGCACATGCTCTCCACAGGGTCACAGATTCCTTAGGGCACATCCACCTGCTCTGGTGGGGGGTCCTCCACAAGCTGCAGGTGGATATCTGCTCCACTGTTAACCTCCATGGGCTGCACGGGGACAGCCTGCCTCACCGTAGTCTTCACTACGGGCTGCAGGGGAATCTTATTTTTCACTGACCTTGGTGTCTGCAGGGTTGTTTCTCTCACATATTCTCATTCCTCTCTCCCAGCTGTCATGTAGCATGTTTTACCCTTTCTTAAGGGTAAGGTGCTACCAATATTGCTGATTGGCTCAGCTTTGGGCAACGGCAGGTCTATCTTGGAGATCGCTGGAACTGGCTCTGTCTGACACGGGAGCAGCTTCTGGTGTCTTCTCACAGAAGCCACCCCTACAGCATCCCTGCCACATAAACCCGACACAAATGGTCATAGACATATGGCTGAGTGTTAAACACCGTGGCAGGATGTTCATCAGAGCACTATGGTTTAGCACATATGCAGCTTTGCCTGTTGCTGTGCTGTCCCCTGGCTTTGCCTGCTCTGCTCTTTGCTGTCTCTCATGAGTCCTTTTGGAGCATCACTGACTTGCTCCTTTACAGTCTGTACCTCTTCATATCACCCTTTGCATGTGCCTCTTTGCAAAATGCATCCCTCCTGTAATGGTGTCTGTGTTTCCCTGATTTCTGTTGGTGTAATACCTGAAGTCTGATTATCCTTTGAATGGGTGAAATTTGTCAGGTGAAATCATTTCGTTAGACAAAATGCTCATTTGGGTTGACTAAACCAGCCTCTTAGCTCACTTAAGTGTTTCAACTGGAAAAAATGTTTTCATGTCAAAACACATTAGTTGAAAAACATGATTTTATTTAAAAGAAATACTTCAATATTAAATGTACATAAATTTAATTTTAATACAGTTTACAAAATAATAACTTGTGTTGTTTTGACAAAAACTATTTTACGCAAGCAATTTCAATAATCTTTTTTTTCCAGGATCTAGACCAAACAAAAAATAATTTTGGATCAGTCTAAATATTTTCATTCTGTGGTGCGACCATTAAAAAACAAGCATATTATGGTTCTCTAATTTTAACTTAAATGGGCCTACAGTCTTGTGACTGGTAGCACTGAAAGTGCTTACCAAAAATGTATTGTGCTCTAAAACTCATAATAGCAGCAAGAGGTCTGTTTTGATAAAGGAAGAGTTTCATTACTGTCATGAGCCATATTAGCAACGAAGACTCTGCCTTGTATGCTTCATCGTACAGATGTAGGACAGGGAGGGAGCATCACCGTGGCCAAAGTCTCCACTATTCCAGTCACCATGTAATAGTCATCAGTTCAGGAATATCCATCCCACCACCAACCACACACAGACACCCTCTCCTCAAGATGCAGTTTCCTGATATCCCTTAAGAGCCAACATTAGCAAAGTCTGCAATATCCTGTTGGAAGACAGAAGATAAAGTGAATACCCTTCAATGAGATTTGTTCTCTCCTTCTTAAATCAGTCATATTCCCTGAATTTTTAAAAAGCCATAACTGGTATAATCAAGGTCCCTGTAGGTAAATATGAACTGCCGTGTCAACCCACTCTTCTGCACAGAAACTGCAGGACAGGTTTTCCAAACTCAACCTTAAGACTTCCTTCAGCATGTGCAAAGGACTCTCTTTTGCACACAATGGTGATCACGCTTACGCCAGCAAATCTTGTCTGAATTTTGTAGGTAGGAATAATATACCATTCATTAAACTAATGTAATCTTTCGCCCACAAATTTAAATCACAGTAGCCCACAAAGATACTCGTAGGTGTGTTTGACTGTTTATGAATTTATATAGTAAAAGCATTCATTAAAATGATGTATTAGCTCATGGTCCTTTGCATGATTATTTTTGTCCATTATATCTGTCTTCCTCACTTTCTGTTGTTGTTTGTCCACAGTGCCTTCACCCAAGTGGATAGAGTTGACATCACAATGCTGTAATAAAGATGTTGCTTTTACCATTACCATTACCATTCTATTTGCATTTATAAATATCCTTGTACCTGGTTTTTTGCATTCCAAGACATCATTTGAGGCATTTAGCAAAGAAAAGCCATTCTTGTTCTTCATAAAACCAGTTTGTTGATAACAAACAGATTTTAACTAACATTTGGACCATCCATGATTTAAATAAAACAGATGGAATCAATAAATGTTACACAGCACACATAGCTGTTTGCTGTGTAACAGAATATTTCTAACATAACAAATATGCCCAGAGTGTAAAACAAGAAGAGAAAGAAAAGAATGCAGAGAATGAACTTGAATGAATCAGATAATAATGTTTACATACCACTATGTGGTTATCTTAGTCCTTGTAACCAATAAGAACAATTCCATGAGAAAAGAATTCCAAGTAAATGAGATAAACTAGCTCTCGAAGTCAACTAAAGAGAAGAATCATGATAACATACGCATATGATACCTCATGAATAAGGATCTGTGGATCCCTGTTTGTTCAACCTAAAAATACCCACCATAACAAAACCCTACTTTTGTGCACAATCTCTTATATTTAAAGGCCCATCAACAATTCCTCAGCTTTCAATCTTTGTTCAGGCTTCTTCTTATATTTTGGTGCACTTGTTGGTAAGGTGATCGTATTCTCTAGACCCTAGACTGGTCTACATATTTGGAATAGCTGAACCCTCTGTTGAAGGGACTCCTGACTTTGACTTTTTACCGTAAGTGGGCAAAAGTCAATCATACGGATCTCCTCCAGCACTTGCAAGCACTTGGAATGAAGTGTTCTCATTTCACCAACATGTACTAACAGATCTAATTGTTATAAGGACTTGAAAGTTTTTCTTTTATGGTTATTGATATAAATGAATGTTTCACAAGAAGGATGTATTCAAGAATTTGGTTTTTGTTTGTTGATGAATTCATAGAAACAATATAAAAGAGGTTAATAAGTTTTTATAAAAGAGGTTAATAAGTTTTTATAAAAGTGTCTTTTCCCCAGGCAGAGCTAACATGTCTACTGTTCAATGTAACACCTCTGCAGCTTAATGTACCCCGAGATGAGCAATGACGACGCAGCCTGAAATACATTTTTCCAGCATCCAGTTTTTCAGGCGTAAGAAATCATGGTTGCCTCATACTGGTTATGGTAAGCAGAAAGAAACTTTGAAAATGAACTTTTAAAGGCACTGAAAGTGCCTTTTAATGGTTTCACTTTGAAGGAATGTTCACATTTAATATCTAGAAAGAGAGAAGCTGGTTTTTTATGATGCATTTCTCCACTACAAGTAGCCTCTACTGGCACAATTTTCTAGTGGGAAAAAAGTCTGCAAAATAATGAATAAATAACATTTGTAAAGCTGTGGTAATGCATACATTTTAAATTTAAAGCAGCCTTTAGATTGTAGAGACAGAATATAGCTGAATTCAATTTTTACTTTCAGATTTAAATAACTGCTCAGCTCAAGTATTAAGTTTGCCATTACCTTTTAGCAGATAGTCAAATAGGAAAATTCCAGGAGCCTGGGTTGGTTTTTTTTTCACTTCTCTGTGTTCCCTTAGCAATTTCAGATATAAATAATTAACATATGTAGGATAAAAATAGTTTTTAAAAAATATAGGACTGAATCCATTCGTATAATAATCACATACAATAATTTGTAGTACTGTGTAATTTGTAGTACTACTCATGATATAAAAATCTAGCCAGATTTGTCACAGGCTAATTTTCTTTGCTCCCACAGCATTTTAAAATCTCCTCCATCTTCTTCGCCTAGGGGAGAAAAAAAAATCATATTTACTCTGTCTTTAAACCAGCGACATCCTTTGCCATTTTCACAATTAAATGCAGTACATATCAAAATATGTTGGATTAAAGTATTAGAAACAATCTGATGAAACTTGATTTTTTTAGAGCATGTTTTGTACAGTGCATTGCTGAAAAGTTGCATCCCTCTTTTCTTTCTAGGCACCGGAATTCCTTTTCTTAATGTTTTCTGTTCAGGAAAATAGGAACACATGTTTTTCTATTTAGGCACTTCAGCAATTACTGATGACTCTGGAAAAAATTTCCAAGTCAACAGTTATCCCCGTTGAGATACTGGACTCATCAGTGTTGCAGTCAGTGTCTGGGCTAAAGGCAACAGGTGAGCTTTAAAACTGCACAGCTGAGACACAGACCTGGATTTAGCTTGGTGGAACAGGGACAGAACCCTCATCTGAGTATTAGCTGCAATGTGAGATAACCCCTACGGTCTGCAGAGGACCCTTGCGTACTGCTGCTGCAGTCCCGACAGAGCGGTTACATGTTCGACCAAGACAGCCCTTAAGAGCTCGGCTTCATTTTTTTAAGTGCCCGGGGTTGAAATCAAACAGTGTTCTAAGGTAGACCAAGGGCACGGCACTTTTTTTAGTTCTGAAGTTGAGCACATATTTGAATATACTGAAGGCTAATGACAGACATTCTTTCCCTGTTCCAAACTGCTTGGGAAAAGATATCTTCTAGATTTCCTATTCTTTCTTCTTCAGTATCTCCAAAACTGTATTACTGGTCTGTGTAAAGATTTTCGGGATTTAGAAGGACAAAGGAAGCTACATGAAATAATACTTCAGGGTTTTTTCCTTTTTTTGTCCTCTTTTTTTCTTTCTGCCCTTAGAGACCCAAAAAACACTTTTTTTTTCTTTTACTTTAAGACTTCATTAAACTACAATAAGACTTTTTTCTACTTAAACCTGAGATTACTAAAACTGACCTTTGGTTTTTTTTCACTCAGTTTTATGAATCCAAAACTCCATACAAAAGGCTGTAAGGTTACACTTATTTAGCAGGTACCTCCCCTGATAGTCTTAATTATGTTATTTTCCTATTCCAAGATAATATTTTAAGCTTCCGTAACATTAAAAAATGTTACGGGACTATTTTCAGATGCCACTATGACCTTTAAAAATACCTAATCTAGCTATTTAGAAGCTTTATAACTCATGGGCCTATTTTAAAAGGAGTGTGGGAGGATAATCAAAGAAAGTCATTTTGTACTGAGTAAAAAGAGAAGTGCACTAATTCTACATCAGTAAGCAAGCTTCTTATAGAAAGTTGTCCTTCAGATTGAATACCACTGAATATTGTGGTACCACAATACCACTTGAGCATCCTTCAAGGTGGCTTTATTTGAGGTTAGTCATCCATTTTAAAATTCCTTCCCATCACATTTTTTTTTTTGAGTTATTTTTATGATACACACACACACACACGCTTCCATCTGCAACATTTTTTTCCTGATTATGTGAAATATATGGCTGGTCTTCATAGCTCTTTCTGCATGTATACAGTAAAAGATACCCAAATGCTTAGACAGTGTATGCTGCCTGGACACAGACATTTGCATGTTATATCCACGGGACCTACATAACTGCATGCCACTCACAGCTACACACACAGATGTCGTGGAAAAAATGCTTGCTTTATGGACTTTGAATTAGATCAGAATTGGAAGTTTATTGATTTATTAATAACATAATTAACTGTCAATTAGTGAACCATGCATAAAGGATTGTTTTGGTGGTAAAAGAGATGAGATAAACCAAAATGTGAGGCACGAGACACGGACAAACAGCTGCAGCTTTTGAAATACCCGTTGTAAATAAACACCCCAAATTTTAACCTCACACACACATGCACCCTCCCACAGGCTGTACGGGTTTCAGGCACATGTACCTCTCTGGGCAGTCCCTAGTTGCACCCCCCTCCCATGGGAGACATGGGCTCTCCATTGCCATGTGTGCCCAGGATGCTCCCTGCAACACCCAAACACTTGCAGAGGAGAAACCCCCCTTGAGGTAGCACCTGGAGGTCCTTGCTGGTCCCCCAACTGCCCCTCATTCACTAGGTGCCTGCTCCATGTGCTCTCCCAGGGAAAGGTGCCCAACCCAGCCTGAGCAAGGTGTTACGAATTTTCATGCTATTATCCACCTGTTAGTGGAAGTTTTCACTTCCAATTACATGTCTAAAGTCCAATTAAGAACCATCGCAGAATGTCCCCACTGAGTGTGAAATCTATCTATCCCGCGCAGAGTCGCAAAGTGTGAGAACAAAAGGAGTCCAGTGAAGCTTAAATATTGGAAGGTCTTAGGTTTTACCTAATTACTGCCTCTACAGATCGATAATCTCAGTTTGAAAAAAAAAATACACCTCCCCAAGAGGCATCTGATCTTGCTGTGAGGACATCAAAGGGTGGAAAACTGACATCTCTTCAGAAGTGTGTTTCCACCAGTAGGTTCATTTTGTATATAATATATATACAACATATGTGCATACATATACAAATATACATACAAATACATATACATGCATATGTGTATATATACATTCCTCCCGGTAAAACAGCATGTGTTTTGTTTCTGACTACTCGGCATCCAGAATTAGGTGGTATATTCTTCAATACTTGAATGTTTTAGCGTTGCAAATGCACTCATCACTGGTAAACTGAGCTCTTTAAGTCACACTGGGAGGCAGTTTCTTCTGTTGTTCAATCATTTTCACACTGTTTTTACTGTATCCTTTACTAGTTTTGTTTTTATCACTGCTATAAAAAGAAGAAAGATCACCTCCTGGATCTTATTTAGTTTTCTGCTGGTTTTGTATAATTGCACTATACCTTTGAATGATAAAAGTGCAGTGCAAGCTCGTTCTGAATTGTCCACTAAACATACAAATTCTTTTCCTAGTGGCTGTTTTCCAAAGTGTCACAGGTAAGGAAAAGTAAGCCACAACCTGAAGTGGGCCTGGGTGCCGGTGTTTATTTAAGAACCAACAAGACTAGAACATTTCATATTGCTTAACTTTAGGTAGTCCTGCAAAGAGCCAGGAGTTGGACTTGGTGATCCTTATGGGTCCCGTCCAACTTGAGGTATTCCATGATTCTGTGAAATATTTCATCTGTTCACTTGTTCCTTCCCACAGTACTATGCTCATAGGTGTTGACTTCTCTCCTCAGCAGGGAGATCACTGTTGGCCTGGAAAGGTTGGGCGGAAAGTCACACTGGTTCCTGCTGTGCAGCTGCTCCAAGTTACCCATTTGAGGTGTTATTGGTCAAAATCCCTGGGCATCCCCAACATTTGGCTCCATACATCTCTGTGACCTTTCCTCCAGATGGCAAATTCACCTTCTTCTGTTTTCTAAGACCACCTCTTCTCTTCAGGAACCTTTCTTTTCAGCACTGCCTCTTCCTTTGAGACCCCAAGCCCCCAGTTTCCTCAGTTAATGTAGAAAAACTTTGCAGAAGCAAATGTCTGATTAGCCTCATAATTAATTAGTAGTTCTGTCCCATACCTCTTCATTAACTGGAGGATTTAGGATGTATAAGTTATGTTTAGACCAGGTGTTATAAAAATTTACAGCCAGTCCCTACCAGTTGTACCTAGTAAGTAGCAGGCTTGTACCTGAGAGTTCAAAAGTTTGGTTTTGGACATTCACTCAGTTACACACATATACCCAGCTATACGCTGCCTGCCAGCATTCACCATGTAAACTATTTTTTCAGCTATGACAGAAAGCAGTGCCTATGGTCACCACATAATATGTACGGCTGCTGTTCCTCACTCTCAGGTATCTAAATTCGCTATTGGTTGTCTTTAAAATTCATTTTGTTTAAATGGGTGAGTTTCCCAAAGCAATCCAATCACTTGATGTGATCCATCTAAACTAGTTTTAGCCATTTAAAAAGGCAGTGACAGGTTTCAGTTTGATACTACACCTTCCTGTCCCTACATATATATCCATAGGTAAACCACGTGTCTAAGCTGCCATTATCATTCATAGAGATCTTGTTAATAAAGTCAGTGGAGACCAGACAAATATTCACTTGTGTCGCTGTTGACACCTTCACTTGGTCAGCTGAATTTGCTCTAGCCTGTTGTGTCTATGTTGATTATATCTTCATTGACTGTAATGAGAGCCTAGACAGCTTTTACGCTTCTGGACAAGCTAAATTTAGTCTGGCAAGTTAATTTATGCTGACATCTAAATTTAAATGTCTTGAATTGAATCCTGTCCCACCAGCCTAGTCTATAGGTTTATTATAGACTATATAGTCTATGTTCATTACATCTCATCCTTCTCTAGTCTGGATAGGAAGAGGTGCCTCCAGAGGGTGATTCATCCCACTTGTTTGAGGATGAAGACACCTTTCCCTCTCCCTTTCTTTTGACTGCAGAGAATCTGAAATAATTATCTGAAGCTATATAGTCAATTCTTAGATAATTCAAATTAGTTGAGTGGGTTCCACTGTTCTGAAATCACTGTCCTCCCAATTATTTACTAATTTCTCACTTGTTGGCCATAATTTTTATATATATGTATGTATATTTCTGTATTTTTGAAATTCTGTATATCCGATGTGTTTTTTCTTATTCAGGCAGTTCTGACAAGCTGCTAGTAAAAATTTTTAATTGTAGGCAGACAGGTAATGCAAACACACTCATCCTGCAGATTATTCATACTCTTGACAAACATACTTTGCCCAAGGGGATTTTATCTGGGAATCTGCAAATGGCTACAGTACAAATCCATAGCAATTCTGGGTTTCCATCTTGTATGATATCCTGATACCAGGAGCTGTTTTGATTGTAATTCATAGGCCTGGTGAAACGTATGCTTAAAAATGTCCCTGATATAAATCTTGCATTACATGGAACAAAACTGTGTTAATTATGCCATTTTTCGTTTGTTCTGGTTTTAGTTTGTTTCTAAGGCTGATAAATAAGTATATTGAGTTTGACACTTTTTACTGTATGTCTTTCCTTAATAGACTTCCCAGTGGACAACTTTGTTATTTAGAGCAACTCTCACACTAAAGCAAGATATAGATAAGAAATAAAGCCAAATATTAAACTGTCAAAGAAGGTGAACAATGGTCCTTAAATAGGCACTTCTAAAATGCAAGAGTTTGCTTCTTTAAATTCAGGCTGAAATTTAGTTTGACTGCTGTTCTTAAAGAACTAAGCAATGTCATCTTAGTTTCTGCTTTAGATTTGTCTAGGACCCCGAGTTGACATATTTCATTTTAATTAGGTATTCTATATCTGCTCTCCTTACTTAGAGAAACATCAGTCCTCTACATACCCAAACAATCTCTTGAGGTTACCTCGAGGTCAGCACCATAAATATAGCGAGGGAAGAGCCACGACCTACATACAGAGCTGGCGCGTTGCTCTCAGCACTTCAAGCAGAACTGAATCCTGCAAAACTGCATCGTGCTGCTCCGGGGATGAGGATCCAGGGCCTGATCAGAGCTGGGCCTTCCTCCCACACAGGCTTAAGAGGAGGAGTGATACGGAAAGAGGGAGGAATAGGGCTGAGGGAGGGAGGAAGGTCCTGGAGAGGCTTGTTTCTTTCTTTTGGTGGGTAGACTGACAGAGTTGGAGACTATTTCCATGGGATACCACTAGCTCTTACCCCACCTCTAGACAGTAATGGTTAGCCTGAACTTGGGCACTCTGCAGCCCTATTTTTTTGGTGTACACCGTAGCCTGCCCATCAAGATGACTGTTAACTCTGTGTGCGTCTGGAGCTGGCCCTGTCAGCATCTGCATAGCAAGCAGCTATCAAGAGTGCTAATCATCTTACATTTCACAAACAAAATACAAGCAATATTTTTCCTTTTAACTTAATCTAGACAATACCAGATTGTTTCATATTGTAAGGATGGAAAGTTAAAGCAAAATCTTTCCTGAGGAGATAATGGTGTTATTTTGGTGACAGGTTCTAGTTAAGATGAAACAAGTCTTGCGTTTTTCCGTGCCTGTAGCTTTAAAAGTGGCTGTAACTGAATTTGAAACCCAAAGTCAAAAATCAATTTACTGTTTTGTGAAATAATCTCCAGGATGAAAAATGAATAAACTCCTTAAATGTTTTCCAGAAATTAAATATTCAGAAATACAGAATTACTATTGGTCTTTTGAAATTATGCAGTCTGTAGCAAACAAACTCTTATCACGTGAAGAAAAAAGATTATGTTGTGAGTCAAAACCATATAATATAGTTTTATGGCCAGACACCAACTGGAAATCAAGAAACAATGGGCATAAGCTGAACCAAGAGGGGTTCATACTTTAAAAGTAAAGTAAAAACTGAATTTTTTTTGACCTGGAGGAGAGCCAAGCAGTGGAGAACGTTGCCCAGAGAGGTTATGGCATCCCCACTTTTGGAGTGGGGATGGAAATTTAAGCAACCTGGTTCGACCCCACAGCTGACTCTACTTTGAGCAGGTGGTTGGACTATAGACCTCCCAAGGTCCTTGCCCACCCGAGTGATCTCATGATCCTATGAAGTCACGGCTATGTTTTACAGCATATGCTGAAGTCAGTGTGCTCATAGCTGCACAGTTATGATTACTCTCTAATTTAAGTATGTTTATCTTCATTTGTGTCTGTGGTGCAATGTTACCTCGAGGTAACCTCAAGAGATTGTTTGGGTATGTAGAGGACTGATGTTTCTCTAAGTAAGGAGAGCAGATATAGAATACCTAATTAAGAAGAGGGTGAAGTTCTTTGCTTATTTTGTATGATAATTTTCACTGTTTCTGCCCCAAAGGACCTGAGATATGGATAAAATGTACTCCAGATTTTCCAAGTATAAATAGAGATTCCAATGGTTTGGATGTGTTCTAGAGGAGGCAGAGTAATTTCCTGGAAGAGAAAGCCATTGGGTTTACTAAATGCATAGAAACTACCTCAATTTTTTAAAACCCTTGTGCTGTAAAGCAGACTGGGAAAATGTCAGGGAAAAGTACGCTGTGTGCTTGGTTTGTGTTTATGCTCAGCATGAGTCTGCCTTAGTCAAGTTTTGGAATCAGGATAGACCTTTAGTCTGAATCAGGTCATTCTAATAATCGTGTTCTAAATAATGAGTCACGATCCTGAAGGAATCACAGGTTTTGCAACACACAGGCTGAAAGATACCAGTAGAAGGGGTACTGTGACTCAACGTTAATTCTCTTTGAGCTTGCTTACTTTCCTTCTGAATATATTATGGACAGAATCCAAATCAGAGTATTCAGTGTTCCCAGCTTGAAATCCAAAACTGAGTGCATACTTGCTCAAGTTCTAACATATTTGGACTTAATTCATGATAGTAAATTAAAACTAAGGAAGCCCTATGGCATGTATCAAAGTTAAATTTCAAATGCAGAAAAATGGCTGTGAGATACAAGGAGCAGGAAAATTAAAATGTCAACCCTCTAGAACAAAGAATGTATTAAAAATCAGTTCTTTTGGGTTTACCCTGGCAGCTCCAAGAAAAAGACTCCACCCAAAGAGGAAAGTTTGTTACATCCTCCAACAGAGTGCTTGGATGCCATTGGGTTATTGGGTTTGGGATTGTTCACAAACTGGTCATTTTGACAGGAGAATAAAGAGAAAAGAGATTCTCAACACAGACTGTACAAATGGTAAAGAAAACTGCAGAATTGATATTACATAGTAATGAGACAAATTCTCCAAAGCTAACAAAGCAGACTTTGTTGGAGATAGGTTTATACTAGATATGTCAACTAACTTTTATCTGTGAAGATGCTATAGGGCATAAGCAAAGCTTTCTTTTCATTAGATACTGCTTTTGCCTCTGTCTTTCTAATGTGCACTGATTTTCTTAAAGGCTTTAACTCAAAAAGCCACTCTTTTATTCGTGAAATATTTTACATAATTACTTGGGAACAATGTTAATGAGGCTCATGGACCTATTTTAAGGCATCAGCAGTGCAGCTAGCTTTTCAGTACTGCAATGCAGAAATCAAGCCAGCAATGGACTGAATGATACTCTCTGATTAACTAGTAACAATTAAGAAAACACAAACTTATCAACAAGATATGTACAGTTATGCCCTTTAGGAGAAAGTTTTTCTTGATTGTTTGGTTGTTTTTGTTGTTTTGTTTTCCCTTCCAGACTATTTCTCTGAAGTATATACAAAGTAATAAATAGCCAGGAATTTGTTTCTTGATGGATGCATATCCCTTTAGGCTCTTTTCACTTAACTATGGAGACATGTAGCTTCTTCAGGCTGTAAATGTAGATCAGATTTTTGTTCTGACACTTGTATCCCAAATATGGATTGTACGTGGTTATCTATTAAGGTAACTTACTCAAATGTCTGTATTTTTCAGTTGCAACTGTAAACATGTGTTGAATATGTTGAATGTACTTCCTTTATAGGGGTTGTTTCATTGAATTCTGCTAGTCACCTTAATCCTTGGATTGTTAGATATCTTTCTTTCAATAATTGACTAATTTCCTGGAAGGAAAAAATGCTCTGGACTAAACCAGAATACTGAAGAGGAACAAATCACCTGAGTATGCCACACACCTGAATTATCTGCAGAAAATACTAGCAACAGATGCAGTCTTCGATAACACATTTTGTACTTGTCTTCAAGAAAGATCTTAAGGCTAATTTGAGTTCTGGGGACTTGCAGATCATCTTTGTAGTGGCTGATATTGTGGAATATGTCAATAGGTTAAGTATAAGAGTTTCCTCAAATGGAACTGAATATGTGAGTTATATTTCAGTTAACTTCATCTGTCTTAAAATTAAATGCCTAGACTAAGGTTATTATATATGTTTCATCTGCTGCCTAGGAAAGGGTGAGGGGACTTCCAAAGCTTGATCCAGGGTTTCTTAAGAGAGTTAGGATGCATTGCTAGATAGAGGTTCTTATATCTTCCAAAGCACCCACATGAAACATAACTTAAACCAGACACCTACATTTTAGGTTGTTAAAGCTAAATGAAGTGATTGTGACTGTGAGGTTCCTTATTCTCTGAAGAACTTTGGAAAATTCTGCTGAAAACATGAAAGGCTTTAATGCTTTTCATTGTATTTTGTAGTTTGTCTAATGAGGACATCCATATGAGGTTAAAATAAGATTTTTTTTTTTCACACTGTTTGTAAAGATGGAAGCATGTTTTAATGTTTTAGGTGTACCTGGGAATTCAGTAGTGTAGAATCATGAGGCTTCTCAGGTTAGTTTTCCATATTGAGGTAGTCATCTTACATATATAATCCCACCCGGAGTACTGCGTCCAGCTCTGGAGTCCCCAACATAAGAAGAACATGGACCTGCTGGAGCATGTCCAGAGGAGAGCCACGAGGATGATCCGAGGGCTGGAGCACCTCTCCTATGAGGAGAGGCTGAAGGAGTTGGGGCTGTTCAGCCTGGAGAAGAGAAGGCTCCGGGGACACGTTTTTGCATCCTTCCAGTACCTAAAGGGGGCCTACAGGAGAGCTGGGGAAGGATTTTTCACTAGGGCATGTAGTGATAGGATGAGGGGGAATGGCTTTAAACTGGAAGAGGGCAGGTTTAGATTGAATATTAGGAAGAAATTTTTCACTTTAAGGGTGGTGAGGCACTGGCACAGGTTGCCCAGAGAGGTTGTTGAGGCCCCATCCCTGGAGGTGTTCAAGGCCAGGCTGGACGTGGCCTTGGGCAGCCTGGTCTAGTGGGACGTGTCCCTGCCTTTAGCAGGGGGGTTGGAACTTGATGATCTTTGATGTCCCTTCCAACCTAAACCATTCTATGATTCTATGATTCTACAATATGTGTATTGGAAGTGGAATTTGTTTTGTTTAAATTCATATATGTTTCTTGGACCAGAGTGACTAAACCCACTATGCAATAGTCCCTTAGTCGAGGAGCTAAGCCCAACTCTTATTCTGTCTAAGCAGCCCACTCCAGTCAGAGACCAGTTTTGCTGTTATTCTCACGGTCTTGCTGCTCATAAACCTGCATAGCAAAACCCAAAATACCATACCGTGTGTCTTCACAAACCTGAATGTTAATTTGCAAATTATGTGTATAAATTCTACACCAGCTGACAAATGCATACTGTGCTTATGATTTGTTTGGCTAATCAAATAGAGGCAGGGATCTCCGCAGGGTATCACCATCTCGGCACTTGGAAATTCAGGGACAGATTTTGTTGAATATATGCAGTGCTATAAAAGCATGATGGGGCTCAGGGCACACGATGGTCTTTTTGGGCATCTATTCAGCAATTCTTTGTGTGTTTCTCAACATAGGGAGTGGACAACTAAGAATCCCTTCTGCAGTTCTCATAGAAGATGATTCACTGTATGCAGAGATGATTCACTTGAGCTAAAGACCTACACAGTACCAGTAAGGGTTGTAGAATCAGGCCTGAAAAAGTTCATTTTGCTCAGCAGGGAAATGAATAGCAAGTCTTATGTCTGTAACTCTTGGGACACTTGTATTTCTGTGCCACAAATACCTTCATTAAAGATTAATCATATCTTGTAGCAAAACTGCAGCTCTCTGGCTCTTATCACAGGAGAATTTCCCAGTGGCATTAAAGGAAATTGTGCTGTAAATGTATGCATAATCTCTAGGAGACATTCTTCAAGTCCTTTCAGTTATTTTACATCTTGACATTTTCAGCCTAAAGCTGATTTGTATCTTTTATGTACAAACAACCTTATGCCTTTAAATTTCTGTAACAAGTAAAGTCATTTAATATAAAGCAACTTGATAAGAAAGAGAGTATATACACACTGCAAATGATTTAACTCTACCTATACTGTTTTATTTGCAGTCATTAGTTATATCCTCCCTGAATCTACTGAGGTCAGTGGGATGAATGTTGTTGCCTCCAGAGGACTGCAACTAAACAAATACAGAATAATGCAGAAGAAGATACTGCTAAACATACCCAAATCCTTTGAATTGTGTAAAAGGACTTCTCAGTAAAGAACTCCACAAAAGGCAAAATCTCTAAATGAGTCACCTTCACCTTCAAAATGTGAAGATGCTTTATTTGGATACCCCTGCCCCCCACATTTATAGCTTTCCATCTGCTTTAATTTGCTATTCTATTTCATATTACTGGTTCTGCAAGTACATAGTTGCTCTAGTTGCCACAGTACTGCTTATATTCTAGTAAGACAGCCAATAGCGGCTGTGAGTGGTGGGCAAGAGGTTACTGAACAGTTTTGGAAGGTATATTCGAAGTCAGATCATCCAATTTATGTGCTTCAACATGGTTTTACCACTCAGGAGTGTGTAGTTGGCTCCAGACAATTGTTTCAGCACACCTGAGCTCTGCAGGAAAGAGGAGCTGCTCCTGAAGAGCGGATTGCAATACCCCTGAAGTTGACTACCTTCTCCTGTTGACTGAGTACAGACACTGGCACCCATTTATTTTGGGTTTTATGTAACACTTGGAAAAGAACAGTATGAGCTGTTCTGAGGGCTGAGACTTAAACAGGTGAATTGCTTTAATTTTAATATTTCTGTATTTCAGATGTCAGGAATGTTACTACCAGATGCTTAAACATACAGCCCAAGAACCTCTGTGGTTCAGTGCCCTGTTGCAATGAGTAAACGCATTGCAAGGACGTCTGGAGCAGACAACTCACTACTGAGACATTATATTGCAGTAGACTCCAAGGTGTCTTGATATACATAGGGTTAAATTAGGTACAGCGTGATATTATTTGCTTTATATAATATTTTTCAAGATTACCGTATGAGTAACGTTTACAGCAAGGCACAATCCGATTTGAACCTTCACTAATTAATAACTTGGGAGTCATTAAATATTTTAATGAGACATAATCAACTGCTATCTGCAGAATGGACACAGATGGCAAGGCAGTAAGAAGAAGAGGTATGGAAGAAGTATTATTGTGTAGCCATGGAAACAATGTCTCTCTCTCCCTTTCTCCCTTCCTTCTCCCTTTTAGGTTCAGCAACGCTGCACATCATTAGGGTGTCTGCCTCTCCTGACAATGGCAACTTTGCAGTGTCAGTCAGTAAATCTTTGCATCCATTCATGTTGTCAGCACAAAGTGATAGAAAGCCTGGGGAAAACGTGAGATGCATACCAAACAGGCTTCTGCAATGTGACAGTCTAGTCACGTATTCTTATGCAACTGGCAATTTTGAGGCTCAATTCAATAAAGAAGAACAAAATGGAACAGGCCTGGCTAGACTTTGTTCTGTTAGCGTGGTTTCTAAAGGTAATTTCAGTGCTCATGTAAGTTAAAAAGCTGAGAAATGAGACTTGACTGTGTAGGAACATAAGTGAACACAGTGCACAAATGGAATAAGGCCACGGCTGAGCTCTGGTTAGAAGCAGTTTTGTTAATCCCCTGCAATCAGACCTTAGTATGTGTGTTTAATTGTACAAAACTAGATGGTGATAAGCTTTTGAACTGGTAGCCAGAAAGAAAATGTTAAAACCCTTGAATGTCAGTTATTCTCACACACAGTCGTTGCCATGTGTATTAAGAGCTTTTATTTATGCCTTGCAAAAAGCCCCATAATTATTAGAAGCTGAAGCAGAAACAAAAGGGGTGAGTAAAAATAGAATAGAAATTCAGTTTAAAAGCACTGAAAGAAAATTTCAGTGTGAGCTCTATCCTTAACCTTTTTCCCTCAGTTTCAGCAGTAATTAAACCAATTCTAAATGCCTTATTTAACTCATTTGTCGTTAGAGATTCCAGGAGGGGGTGGAAAGGCATGAATTTATGGATCTTCCAAGTAGAAAGAAATAAATGGCATACTTATTACCACAGATTTGTGTTTCTTAAACCTTTTAGCCCCAAAGAAGTGTGAGGCACAAATGATGGCTTCGTAAGATACAAACATCAATTAGAGTCGTTACCAGCTATTCTAATAGAAGAAAAGGAGTGACCTTAATTTACACGGGTAAATGCAGAAACACATCCCCTCCTTGGACTGTATATACCACTTACGTTGTGCATGGAGTTCTGCTTTCTGCAGAACTTCTCTCTATATCCTCCTCTCTGGATAGGAGACAGTCCCCTTAGGAATGGATGTGCTCCTCCCACCTCAGACCCAGGAGGATGCTGATGAGACAATGTCTGAGTCACTGTCTGCTTCCTGGTCACCTTCTGGGTCAGCACGAAAACACACAACCTAACAACCCCGAAAGCACTGATTTATCCCAAACCATAAACCTAAATAAGGCACAGGACACATCTCATAGATCAGACTACCCTGCATTTCTGACCCGATGAGTCGCAGGTCAGTATCTTCTCCTGGCCAAGGGCCAGTAGGAATGGTAGATACTGTGGATCTTCAAGGATAAGCCATGATGTAGGAACAACTCCCGTCAGGCAATGACAGCAAGCAGCTCCACGGGTATGGAGTGCAGGCTGGTGCTGGGCTTGACACGTTGCATATTCTGGTATGATCAGTGATGTTTGCCTGAACAGTCCCTGCAGTTACAAAACAGGAGAGCAACTCACATGGAGGTGCATTTTGGGATGCTTGCTGAAAAAAAACATTTAAGGGGGCATCATGCGGCTCACAAGGGGATCTTTGCAGCTAGACTTTACTGTGGAGCTCTGAGATTGAGTTGAAAAATGGAACTACCAGACAAACTGTCTGTGAGGATGTCTTCCATCCAAAGGGACTTTTTTTGTTCTCCTGGTCTGAAAAAAAATTCAAACTCCCATGCAAACTTCTAGTCAGCCTATAGCTTAACACCTGTGCATTTTCCTTAGTATATTTGTTAAAATAGAAGACAAAAAATCCAGAGAATTTAGAAAAAGTTGGCTGTTACATACTTAGTTTACATGAGCACACATCCTTCTGACTTATTTTCATTCCTCAAACACTCTAAACAGTTGTCTTCAGGAATCACATTTTTCTCTGTTATGCTTGTGCCAATTACAACAGGCTTTGTATATTTAGAATACCCTATGTTCATGTCTGCTTTTAATTCAAGAGATGCTTCACTTAGCTATCTAAACATAATTTAATTAGTAAACAGTTTTGACAATTGAAATTCAAATTCTATATATTACACTTTGATTTCCTCAATTGTAGCCCCTTTTTTATATTTCAGAACTTGGGAGCTCTGTCCCATGTGCTGTTTCTCATCTGACTGGTCAGACTTTGAGAAATGAAAAACAGCAAGGCATATGAACAGCCAGTCAAACTGTGATTTCCATTGTGATGTTAATAAAGGCCTCCAAAATCAAACCCAATGCATTAATATCTCTACCTAGCCTATGTAATGTATTTTGATAGAACCATTAAAGCAAAACCAATTTAAAACAGAAAGATTAATAGTAGTCATTTTTAAGAAACTGCAATTTCAAAGTTCCAGATTAGAAGATCCAGGCCTTGTTTTAAAAAAAAAAAATATCTGCAAGTTTTTGAGTTTTTGGCAAAACTGAAATGTTTTCTGGTTGGAAAAAAACCCAAAACTTGTAAACTGACTAAAAAAAATATTGTTTCAATTTTTCAGTTCAAATATGATGTATCAGGTATTTGTTGGTTTGGTTTTTGGTGGTTTTTTTTCCTGAAGCATGATGTTTGTGAAGATTAGTTCTGGATCATCAAAAAAAAAGAAGAAAAAAATGAAAAAATGACTTTGAAAATGAATATTTTGAATGTAAATTCTTCCTCTGAAGGCTCAGCAATTTTTCACATGAAAAATTAAAATTACTTCTAATCTGAACACAATGACCTTGCAAGGCAGTCACCATGTCAGGAAGGAAGGACAGTTTTGTGATTAAAGCATTGGACCGAGACTTAGAGAAATGGGTTCAACTCTTGAAAGTGTTGGAGTCTTTCTTCTTAATTTGCCTCTCTTAAGGAGGATTACACAGACTGGGTTGGTACAGAATAACGAGGCAAAGACTATGGGGGAGCCAGGCATGTTAACAGTTTTCAAGTAAGTAGAAATCTCCAATAAAGAGGAGGTGAATAATTTGTTTTCCATGTGGATGGTGGAAAGAAGTAACAGATTTGAATATGGGAATGAGTCAGCTTAGAGGTTACAAAAAGTAGGGACAATAACAGAAGACAGGAATAAGACAAGCCCATGGAAGATGTAGAGTTTTTAGGAATACATTAAAAGTACTCTGTCAGAAATTACCTATAGTTGGTTCCATTCTAAAAGAAGGAACAGCTTAGACAATGTCTTCAGTGATCCCAGAATTGGCTCTGGCTATGTCTACAGTAAGAATTGTTTTGGTACAGTAGGAGCAGATCAGAAGAGTGAGGCAGCTGGACCCTACATCTACACTATATGTGGTTTGGGGGCTTTAATTCAGAATGAATTTAATCAGAACCAAACATTCTTACCATGCATGTGGATGAGACCTGACTAAAGTTACCAACCATTAGTTCAAATCCTTATGTTTCCTTTGGGATTTGGAGAGTATTTGATGCGTAGTTGAAGTAGAGTCTCTGGTATAGTTGCCTTTGAAATGGATTTAAATCCAGTTGGCGGCCGGTCACAAGTGGTGTGCCTCAGGGCTCAGTGTTAGGACCATTTCTGTTTAATGTCTTTATTGATGATCTCGATAAGGACATAGGGTGTATCATCAGCAAGTTCGCAGATGACACCAAGTTAAGCAGGAGTGTTGATTCCCAGGAGGATAGGGAAGCTCTACAGAGTCTGGTTTGAATATATCAAAACTGTTATGCTAACTGAATAAATATGAAATAAGGATGATTGACTTCCTGACTTTGCTACTGCTCCAAACCAAAATGCTAATGTATTTACAGCCTTAGTTATCTGGAAGGAGATTATCTGGACTGTACATTAGCCAGGTGTTGCCTTCACTCAATACCTTGGGTAAGGCACAGAGCCAGAGAGGGAGCGTTGCAAGGCACGTGCGCCTCACATCAGGGCTGGCCGTGCACAGTGCTCTTTCAAAGGCTTCTACAAAACCTCTTTATATTTTTTCAAGGGTGAATATACTAAATAGATGCTTATAGCATAATATGCATATGAATTAACAAGGTTTTGGCCTTTATCTGAGTTATCTGAGATGCAACAATGCCAAGTGCTGGGTCCTGCACTTGGGTCACAACAACCCCATGCAGTGCTACAGGCTTGGGGAAGAGCAGCTGGAAAGTTGCCTGGCAGAAAAGGACCTAGGGGTCCTGGTTAACAGCCAGCTGAATATGAGCCAGCAGTGTGTGTGCCCAGGTGGCCAAGAAGGCCAACAGCATCCTGGCTTGTGTCAGGAATAGTGTGGTGAGCAGGACTAGGGAAGTGATCGTCCCCCTGTACTCGGCATTCGTGAGACCCCACCTTGAGTACTGTGTTCAGTTTCAGGTCCCTCACTACAAGAAAGACATTGAGATGCTGGAGCATGTTGAAAGAAGAGCTATGAAGCTAGTGAAGGGCCTAGAGAACAAGTTTTATGAGGAGTGACTGAGGGAACTGGAGTTGTTTAGCTTGGAGAAAAGGAGACTCAGGGGAGACCCTATCGCTCTCTACAGCTACCTGAAAGAAGGTTGTAGCAAGGTGGGTATTATTCTCTTCTCCCAAGTAGCAAGTGAAGTGATAGGATGGGAGGAAATGGCCTCAAGTTGCACCAAGAGAGGTTTAGGTTGGATATTAGGAAAAATTGCTTCCCTGAAAGGGTTGTCAAGCATTGGAACAGGCTGCCCAGGGACGTGGTGGAGTCACCATCCCTGCAGGTATTTAAAAGACGGGTAGATGTGGTGCTGAGGGACATGGTTTAGTGGTGGTTTTGGCAGTGTTAGGTTAATGGTTGGACTCGATGATCTTAAAGGTCCCTTCCAACCCCGATGATTCTATGATCTTGTCTCCTTTTTTTTTTTTTTTTTAATTGAGAGTTTACTCCCTCTGCCATCTGTAAAATGATGATAACAATAACTTTACTCTGTATTCAATATTGAGGATATAAGCTCTTCAGATTTTATTCTTATATTTATGCAAGTATAGGATAGTCCACATGTAGAACTTGACTGAGATTTCTGGGTGTTCATATGCACATAACAGACAATAATATGTGATGACTTAAGGTGCATCTTGCCTAACTCCCACTCTATATAAATACAGTTGTCTACAATTAAATTAGTCCTCTGGATTTATAGTCATTTGAGACCAATGCCTCAAAGGCATCATTCTTGCATCTTTTGGTAGCCATCTAAGGCAGGTGAGATGCATGAAGGACGTGCCAGTGACTCTACTGGCTACAAAAAGAGTCTTGACATTTAGCTTTAACTAAGATGACAAGCTTCTAGCCAGTGGTAGAGTCTGCAGGAGGTTGGTCTGTCTTTCTGCATGGTTACACAGTCATAGGGATCATAGGTTTGAGTGAATGTACTTAGGTCTGCTTAGCTCTCTTGCCTTATATCTATTTTTAGCATAATATTAATTAAAGCACTGGTACATATTTTTTCTGTCAATAAATTCAGTTCCCAAGCACGCATGTCTAATCAGCTATATGTATGGAGAAATTCTATCTATCTACTTTATCTTTTACTTTCACTTTTCCAAATTTCCTTTCAATATTGGAAGTTTACATAAATTTCTAATATTTTTTCTCACCTCCATTCCTCTTTGCATAATTTCAGATTTTACTTTAAAATGGTCATTCTGCTTATAGCATTGAAAATAAAAAAAATGTCCAGTTCATTTCCCTCGAGGATATTCTTATAGCTTCATCTATCAGAGGAATTACTACACAAAGCATAAAATGAACAATAACCAACCTGAATAATGTGCATGGAAATGGGATTGTTTTGATTTCTCTTTCACTAATTAACATTTAAGCTGCTTATATTAGTCAACACACCATTCATTCACCAGACACAAAAATGTCTACATTAGCTCCTGTTATGCCCAGGATCTCTGAGCTAAATATACGGAGCTCAGAAAAATAAAATGGCAGCGTTATTTATGCAGCCCTTCCCTTTCATTTTTGGATTAGGGACACCACCATCCTGGAAATTCAGGATGTCACACCTTTGGTGTCACCAGTGGTCCCCGGAAGATATTTCTCCATTTACTGGCCTGTGTGTTTTTTTCATTTTTCAACAGATCTGTGCAGCTCATACTGCATCCTTTGTATCCATTGGGCACTATTTACTTATTTCAGTAGACAATGGCTTGTGAAGGTGTCCCAGAGTCTCAAATTATCGAGCTGCCACACTATTGGGTGGGATATACCTTGTTGTCTGCATAACTTGAATTATATGTAGTTTAAAATAGCTTAAGAAAATTAGAAGATAAACAGTAGTGTCAAAAACTGATAAAACAGATCTGAAATGGAACAAAGTCAACATCTACTCTTATTATCTCAAGTGAATGCAGAAAGACCCCACTCTCTCTATACTTCATTCTCCTGTGTAGCTGTCTCCTGACACAGTAGTGCTTACCTTTGTGCTTACCTTAATCCTCGGGTTACACCTATCTTAAGGCTTTGTCACAGAACATACCTATAAGACAGAGCTCTGTTACACACTGCTTATTGGCAGAGACCTCAGAGTTCACCTCCAGACTGGTTCAGGTCTCGCATTGCCTTTCTATTTTATTCCTTCTTGTTATCGGACGTTAGCTCTTTTAGCTAATCTCTCCTTTGAAACATTTCAATGGATCTAGAGAAGCTTAATTTTTTCAGCGTGAAATTTATTTTGTTCCCTCACTAATCCAAAGACAGTCCAGCCCTCTTAGAATGAAATAAAAGGTGTTTCTTTTAAAAAATATTTAAGTCTCTTTCTGCAAGACCAGTAGTCGTGTTCTCTGCTTAGCTGGTTGTTAAACAACACTTTACTACGTTGATTGTCAAAAATACCTTTGCCTCCAGTGCTGGCTGCTCAGCAGATTTTAGTTTGTACTTTTCATTGAAATTTACAGTTATGTGAGTCTCAACATTAAAGACATGTAAGTATCAACATCCAAACACCATAATTGTATGTAGCTCATTACTGGCTCCTGACTGAGAATGTACATGAAGGATATGCCAATTTTGGGATGTCAGCAGGTTTGGGTGGCTGGATGAATTCCCCTTTTTGCCTGATCATGCTAATTTAAAGGGGCAGCTTTGACAAGAAATTACCTTTAGTAAACATGAGGCAGGTATTCAATTAGCCTTTCTGTACACTGTTTTGTCTTTAAGAGATTTTATTTGCCAAAATGTGGAGTAAAAAAATAATCTTTACTAATTTGCTCAGTTTGAAGATATTAACAGATAAATTATGCTAAGAATCCTCTGAAGTGACAGGATCTAATATAAAACATGAAAAAAACCCACTGTTCCTTTACAGAGAACAATCTTTGTTTTAAAGGAAGGTTGGAACTGTGATAGAGGTCAATTTGTATGGGTATTCTCCCAAAGCCCAATTTAATTCCACAAAAGTTCATATTTGGAATACAACTCATCATGCTGTGATAGAAGTAAAATCCTGTTCACCAGAGTGTATAAATTGTCCCAGTGATAAGAATCCTTTCATAAGGAATATGAATAAAATCTACCCCTTCCATTTTCATGATACAAAAAAAGTCAATGTTACATTTTATTGGATCCCTCTATAAAAGTTGCGGAATCTGTAGATTTTAAAAGTTTAGAAAAGTATTTGGAAGGTTTGGATATATTTAGTGGAAATGCTAACCTCTTATTTTATGTCTTCAACCCATGTTATGTTGTAGTAATATCTCAGTGTAAACCAGAAGTGTGTAGAAGTCAGTATTCTCGTTTCAGAAGACACCTGGGCAATTTCAGAGTTGATTTTTGTTCTGAAGGAATGAGAAAACAAAGAATTTTATTATTTCCCATGGAACAGTGGAAGTATACATTTTAGATAAGACCAAAAACTTTATTTGCTGTCTCAAGTACTATTGATGTTATGAAAAAAAAGATCAAACCACAAAATCATTTTAAAATGAAAAATGAAGGGATTACATTCCAGAAAATGTCAAAATGCAATCCATGACGTAATAAGACCATTTAATGTAATGTTTTCTCTACATTAAATGCCATCTAAACCAATTTTTTTTTTGGTATAAACTTTCAGCTTTGAAAGTGCAGTGATTTCTTTTGGAAAGTAGCAATATGAGAGCCTTTAAATGAAAGAGAGCTTTCTTGCCCAATTAGAAGGCTGGGTCAGGTCATGCTATGTTTTTTTTTTCCCTGTTGTATTTATTTGGGGGTTTTTTGAGATGGGTAAAACAATAGTTTTATCCACTAATGCAATTTCACAGGATCAGATTCTGCTGGTGGCTTGCAGTTCATATGAAGCAATTACATGCAGTGTAAAGAAGACCTGGGGAGCTTTGGTTTGAATCCCCCCTGAATAACTAGACAGAGCAGGATGCGTGGCACTAGATTCAGCTTTTACAAAGCTGCTGTAATAGACACAGGTAGTTTGTCTTGTATGGATGCATTACGGATTTATAATTCATTTATCTCTCTAACATACAAAAAAGGTGCTTTATAGGATTTTTCAAAAGAGCTATGCTGTTAAGCATTGAGTTCATACAAAAAATATAAGGGCTGAATAAAGCATACCCCAAAGAAAAACACCTCCTGATTCTCAGTGTTATCTCTCTGATAATCACTGCGCTTCCAGAAAAGTAATCACATGCGTGTTTTAGAGACGTGGTTTCCTTGTACGTTTTCTGGAGAACAGATATGCTGGAACCCTAAATGCTAGCAGAAGCATAGAATACTGGGACAATAAAACCATTAAAGAACAAGTGCCAGAAAAGGCAGGTGTGCCATAAATTTTGTCCCAAGCTTAAGCTGAGGTATCAGCAGCTCCCCAGAACAGTTTTCTTGATGCTGATGGTGACTAGAGCTACCTCTGGAGGTGGGGGACCAGTATGTTCAAATCTGCCTGAGATGTCAGATCAGCATCAGGTTTTCTGCTAAATGCTCTTAAACCCATGTGTTTTTTTTTTTTCACAAAGAATACCGTCCTCCCTGAGTAAGTCTAAAGGGTTTGACTTGAGTTGGTTTGGGCTGGGTCAAGATTTGAGTTTCTCAGACCCAAGGGTGTCTTCTGAGTCCTGAAGAGCTTTAAAAAAACCCAAATGGTCACTTAGGTTTCCAGCTTAGCATTGTAAGGACGTTTGCCAGGCATATCAGCAATACAGTTAGAAATTTTCCCTTGAAACCATAATTGTGCGTAGTAGGTTTAAGAATCAGTTTTTGCTTGCTTTCCTGAATTGTAGCTCTCAAAACACATGAAACTGGTTTGTTATTCCTCATTGTTTTTTGATTCCTCAAAGTTCTGTTGAATGCCTGATTCAGTGCCAATGTTTCGTAGTTGCTCTTATAGTTGATCCCCTGGCTCCTGTCTTGCAGACACCTGTAGCCATATGCATTCCTATTGGAAAAGGTGGGGAGTAATTATCCAAACTGTAACAGGAATGGGAAAGGGAAGGAAGTTCCTTTGCCACATCTACCATGCATAGGCCTGAGCCAAAACTGATTAAGTCATTTCACCTTTAGTTTCAAACCCAGTTACATGTATAAAGGCTGCAGTTTTCTGAAATGCACCAAATTTGAATCTGAACAGAACATCAAGACTGTGAACATTCACCCATGTCATGAAACTGCAATAGTGAGGTTAAGGTGAGGAGAAGGAATGTAAAGCATAGTATGAGCTGAGTCATTGTACCCAATAAATACCATTGACAACACATTTGGCCAACTGTTCCAAAGATGCCCTCAGACCAGCACAGAGCAGACAGCATCAGGCAGCCTGTATATCCAGAACACTTTCAGGTGCTCTATTTTTCTCTTTTAAATACTAGTAATGTAGATTTTCTCTGAGATGGAGTTCAGTGCCTATCATCTTTGTCAGTCAATTACTGTTAATTTGATTTCGGATGTGTTGAGACAAGAAACAAAATCATCAGATCCTTCAAGAGGTAAGAAAAGGCATTAGACTGCCAACTGTACAGATTTCTTCCTAGTAGATAACAGAAATGCCATAACGATAGAAAAAAAAAAGGCAAAGCAACCATGCTGGAAACAGAAGAATGAGTCTGCAAACCAGAAATATTCCTACAAAACAACTGGAAACATTTCTTAACATAGTTTAGCCTCTTACAGGTCACAGATATTAATGCCCAACACGGTGAGTGTATTGCCATTAGACTCTGCAGCAAACCTACAGTCTTGGGCGATCTACAACACAGTACATGGAGTCTTGAATGAACCGTCCTCCAATGGCAACTCCAAGGAGCTGTTATGTTTCCTTAGGGTTCAAAGCATTCTATAACTTATGCCTAATATTGTTTTAAGTTGAAACAGCTATTCGTTTGAAAAATTACAAGGTTTTTTTCTGTTTTTATGTAGGAGTTGTTTTCATAGAATCATAGAAGAGTTTGGGTTGGAAGGAACTTTTAAAGGCCTTGTAGTTCAACCTCCCCTGCAATGAGCAGGGACATCTTCAACCAGATCAGGTTGCTCAGAGTCCTGTCCAACCCGACCTTAAATGTTTCCAGGGCTGGGGCATCTACCACCTTTCTTGGAAATCTCTTCCACTGTTTCGCTACCCTCATTGTAAAAAATGTCTTCCTTATATCTAGTCTAAATCTACCTTCTTTTAGTTTAAAGCCATTACCCCTTGTCCTATCACAAGAGACCCTGCTAAAAATTTGTCCCCATCTTTTCTGTAGCACCAAAAGGCTGCTACAGAAAAGCGGCCTTTGACCTTCCTTTTCTGGCTGACATACCTGTAGAAACCCTTCTTATTATTCTTGGTGTCCCTTGCCAAGTTCAGCTCCAGCCGCGCCTTGGCCTTCCTGACCCCATCACTGCACAACTGGGCAGTGTCCCTATACTCTTTCAGGATACCTGTCCCCGCTTCCACTGCCTGTGTATTTCTTTCTTGGCCATTAGTTTGACCAGCAGGTCTTGACTCAGCCATGCAGGTCTTTTGCCCTCCTCTCCTGGTTTCTTACACCTGGAGATCGAGAGCTCTTGTACCCTATGGAAAGTGTCCTCAGAGATCTGGCAGCTCTGTTCTGCTCCCTTGTCCTGGAGGGCAGTTTCCCAGGGGGTCCTATTGACTAACTCCTTGAAGAGCTGGAATTTTATTTTCCTAAAATTCAGAGTCCTGACTTTACTCTTTGTCTGACCCCGATCCCTCAGGACTGTGAACTCCAGCAGTGCATGATCACTGCAGCCCAGGCTGCCTCTAATCTTGATGTCACCAATCAGCTCACTTGCGTTGGTGACCATCAGGTCCACTATCCAATCCCCTCTGGTGGAGCTGACTTAAGCAGCTATCTTCTGACCTGGCTTAGAAATTTATCTTTGATGTACTCCAGGAGTCTCCTGGATTGCCTACAGCTCACTGTGCTGCTTTTCCAGGAGATGTCAGGGTGGTTGAATTCCCCCAGCAGGACCAGAGCCTGTGAGCACTCTGCTTCTTGTAGCTGGAGTAATAAGCCTTCATCAGTAGGCTCCACTTGGTTGGACGACCTGTAGTAGACACCAATCACAAGGTTCCCTTTATTGCCTTGGTCTCTTATTCTTACCCGTAGGCTTTCAACCTGCTCATGGCTCTTCTTCAGAGACAGCTCTTCACACTCTGTTTCTTGATGTAGAGGGCAACGCCTCTGCCCCTCCTTCCTTGGCTGTCCCTTTCTGACCCCTTTTCTGTGATAATATGTTAGTAATTACCATATTCAATAATAAGAAGAAGCAAAAATCTAGGAAACATGTAGTTGTATCTTCAGTATTCAAAATAAAATATTTAATTTTAATCATTTCTTAGTAATAATGCCACATTCTATGATAAAGTTATGCAAACAGCAGATATGTGAAATATAAAATGGGGCAAAACCTTTGGCTTTAGATCAAAGCAAAATTTCAAGAAACTTCTCAAAGGGAACTAGCATTGTTTTAATAGAAATATGCTCTTCTGAAATATATTTGCTTGTTAAAAAAATCTGAGTTTTCTGTTTTTCTTCATGATCCAAAAGAAATATTAATTTTAGGCCTGAGTATTTCCCTGGGGATATACTCTGCTTTTGGAGAATGATAATGCATGAGTGTTAGCTTTTTCTGGTCAAAGATAGCCTTTTTGCTTTCTTCATGCAATAATAGTAAACATTAGGTTACTGGGGCAAATACTATTTTTCAAGTTCAAATTCTCCAATATTTTAACTTTTCTGCTGTTTTCCAGAAAGTGGAACAGAAAAGAGGTGTGGAACAGAAAAGAGGTGTGGCACAAGGGATTTTAAATACATCTTTGTCTCACATCTCACATGACAATATATAAAATTCTGAACTTATTAGTAAGTTAAATTTCTGCTTTCTGTTGGAACTCTGCATTTTAGGTACAGTCTTAAATATTTATTAGTTTAAAAGTATGTGAAAGTAAAACTTCAGAGCAAATCTTTGGTCTACAGGCTCTGAGCTATTTCTGGGTGGCATACAGACATATCTGAAATGCTATGGCTTTCTGCATGAAATGAGAATTCTTTTTTTATAACTGTAGAAACTTTCACTGGATAGGAAAGCTGTTTTGTACATAATTTTGGTATATTTAAATGCTCAGAATAAAACAACACAGAGGTAAGAACCACCACACAGAATAAGCAGAAACAGCTTTGTAGAACTGCTTTAGTTCATTGAGACTTAACCAATAAATGACAAAACCTCGTCCAATCCCTTTCTGATTTGTCACATTATACTATCATTTTTCCCTAAAGCAATATTTTCTTTGAGAGAGGTGGGACAGGACAATGTGATAGATTCTGAGAAGCAAATATTCTCTGTTCTGAGCTGTACCTGTCAAAGCACAGAGGATCGCAGGATGAGATGTCCCCAGGATATCTGATGTATGATCATTTCAGTGTCTCTTCTTTCTACGTAGTTCATGAATTAGTCACCTTTACTGTGTCGTATGTTTATCATTTGTCATGTTTCTCAAGAATTTGTTCCTAATATTAAGAAACTAAATTTCTGAGTACTAAGCAGTTCATGCCGATGTGTGTCTGGTGGGGAGCTGCTTCGTGAATGTGAACGGATCTTGGGAAAATAGTGCTTTTGCAGGGTGGTATGATGTAGTGATAACAATGTGAGGTGAAATGTTGAAAGAGAAATAACTTCTGAAAGGGTTCCAGCTGTGGGAGGCTGCCTGTCAGTGCAAAGGGCAGGGTGCTTCAAACCATGTATGGAACCAAAACCTCAGAAGAGCCGAAATTAGTTGCAACCAGGAATGGAGGGATGGAGTGGGAAAGGGAGGTACAGGGAAGGATGAATAAAGTGATCCAGAGTAAATAATGAGCCCGGGTATGCTAGTCTTATGAAACTGCAAACAAGGGATACCAGCTACTAATAGTTTTGAGGTCAACATCAATGTATAATTTGTCTCATATTAGAGAGCTGAGAAGTGCACCCTTCAGAGCCAGCATCACTTGTACAGGAATCATGGGGCCTGAGCTTTCCTGCTTTGCTACCTGTGTCACTTCTCGGGTTGTTTCTGTCTGCAAAAAACAGGAGAGAATGTGCTGTTGCTAAGGCACCCTTGTAGTTGCGTTGGATTTATATAGTCAGTCTGTAAGCAACAGCAAAGAATGATGGACACCACATCCCAGCTCTCAATGAAAATGTAGCATGGGGTATCATTATCATTTCAAGGTTCCCTGTGTTCTAGGGCTGAGAGGTGCATGAACATTTCACTTATCAATACAAATTAATAGCATTAGATGGGTGAGTCAAACAACAATTCATAAATCTGTGTGCTGCTAAATGACATTGTAATTCATCAAATCAAGGGCGAATGGAAAATAACCAGCCTTTGAGTTCCGGCTCACTGCATCTCCACCAAGGGTGAGACTGTCTCCTAAGGCTTCTGATATCTTATACATACAGATTTGTATTTAACACAGCACCTTTATTCTCTGATACTATTGATGAGTCTGCCACACAAACTGAGGTTATCCTGTCATCTAAACAAATCTTTGGGGATTTAAAAATCAATGCAGAATGCACGCTGTGGCTTTCCTGAATGCTGCTTGATTTCTCATCCTTCTAGCAACAAAGACAGCGATTGACTGAGCACTGGCACAAAGTTGATACACAATCAGCCCAGGGTGTCTCTCAAGTGGGTGCTGTTCAGTAATGCACTGCAGACTGCCGTGAGCAAGGAGCATAGCTGTACAGTGGCATGTTGTCCAAAACCAAACTGCCTTTCCAGCATACCTCCTGAATTGCTCCTAAGAAGACGTGTTACCATACAGGGTAACTGAAGGGTTGGCTGCTCAAACAAGGGGTCAGGGATCAAATGAAGTTAGCCAGTGTAAAGCAACTAGCACACCGATACCCCATGGCAGCTGCAAGGCGGCTCACATTGTAATAAAGTGAAGAAAACTAATTCACATTTATCGTGGGGCAGAAGTGGGTACAGAAGCAGTCACGGCTTGGAAGACAGTGACAGTCTTCCAAAGGCAGTTAGATCTACTTTCCCTCAATCTTTAAGGATCCTGCAATGTGTTTGAAGACTTATGAACCTTGGGATCTTTGATCGTGAACTGACTGCAGGATGCAGCCCTACGCTCACTGATTACCTTTAGCTGTCACGCAGGATTTTTAGTTTTTCATAAACTGTTAGGGGAATAAATTAATATGGACCCCCTAAGATTTTTGAGAGAGTTAAAAATATTGTACTTCACAGAAATCAAAGTTCAGACTGTATTAAGTGGAGGATAACAGGTTTTCTGTTACACTGCTGTAATTCCAGAGAGATTAAACTCTAAATTCAGTAAAGCCACAAACAATTTACATTAAAATGACAGCAAAATTGTATACTAGTAGCTACAGTAGTAGAAAAGATGACTTTATTTGCCTCCAGTTTGAATTTGAGTCATTTATATTATTTGTTGTCTAGTTTTTCAGTGTCCCTGTGGAATAACATGAAATTGCTTTTGTGAAACAGGAGCTTCTGGCAAACAATGCACAATCTTGCAAAAGAGTGTAAAAAAATAGCACTGAGAATGCTACACTCCCAAAGGTGCATGGGATAAATATACCCACTGCTCAACATTTGGAAAACTGATCAGAAATTGTTTTTTATAAGGGGGTTGATTAGTCAAAGTTACTGCATTGCTGGGCTGAAATCAATTCCTTTTTTTTTTTCTAGCACTCAGGAGTAATTGAGAAATAAACAAATTATAAATTGAAAAGGACATCAAGACATGGTTTTTTTTTTTTATTAATCCCAATGGATAACAAATATGAATAGCTTGATTTTCTGAATTCCCCTTAAAATGTTGCAAACCACAAAACAAATGTTATTTTACTCTAAAATTTCAGCCCAGACGGAAAGTCCCTGAGTGTAGATGGAAAGTCAAGTGACCTATATAACTACATTTGATGCAAGCGATACATTTTGGATTGCTATTTTTTCCACAGATTTTTATTTGCTTGGGGTTTTTTGGGTTTTTTTTGAGAAGAAAATGAAAGGCATAAGTACTTTTTACTACTATGATTGGTTAATAGCGGTTGGCTCTTCAGAGCTATACTTTTCATAAAAGCCAAATGTATACAAATTTTCTCATACACATTCTGACCTTATGTTTTTTCACTAATGAAAAAGTACAGGAAGAAACAAAATGGTCAAGTTATAATTTTACCTAGTAAATTCTTCACCTAGTGAAGTAGCAACTGGTAAAAGGAGGCTAGAACATGCATTTTTAGTGAAGCCAAAACAGAGGCAGAGATTTTACTGTTAAAAAAACCCAACCAAAAACTACTGCTAAATCGATATTTATTGATTTTATATACCACTTATTGGAACAGACTGATAAGTTATCCTTTGAGGAGACAATTCCTAAACATTTCTCTGTGTTCTAAGTTTACAATTCTCCTTTACAAAACTAATCCTATAAGTGTTGTCCCGAACAATTTCAAATACTTTTCCAAGATTTCTGCATGGCAACTATAAGAATAACGTTGAAGTCTGATATTTTTTATTCAATCGTAGAATGCGGCATGCATTTCCATACATAGACCACTCTACTCCTTTAAATCTTTTTGTGAGGGCATGCTGATGATCGTTTCAGTCTGTCTTCCATTCCTCTGTACATTTTGCAGTAGTAATGTCTCTCTTGGTTATGTCTTTTCTGTTACATGAAACTTAAATTTGTGTGTTGCTTAACTTTATCCAACAACTTTCCCTCTTCCTAAGACTTAGTGATCTGACCCTGATCCACTACTGTTTTTCCTGAGGTGAAAACAATTCATGTTAATTCAAGTACCTTCTGTGTCATCCAGAATGTATTAAATTCTCTAAAAAAAAATCAGTGAATTTTACCAAACAGCATGCAAGTAGGATCTTGAGGAAACAGTTTCCCAGAGGGAATTTGGGAGAGCACAAACAGGACCCTTGTGCCAGTAGCTGTACGAGTGAAATCAGAAACACATTCCTGAGCAGTGGAAAGTCTTTTTTACCTACACTAGTTAATGGCTAGATGAGGTCCCTGACCAACCTTGGCCTGTACCAATGACTGCTTTCCCAAACAGTTCCCAGGCTTGGCTCAGGACCCAGAGTGGGAACATTTCCACCCAGGTAGTTTGTGTGTTGTTACTCTTTTTTGGAGGCAAAGCATCCTGGTATAGACATGGGTTATTCCACGCCAGCCGGTCTTAGTGACCAGAAATGTTCTTCAGCAAAATGTTTTCACTGATATAGAAGCAGTGAGGTTACGCTGGGGTATTTGTTAACACCCAACCAAGATTTTGTGTATAATTGAGGAGAAAAAGGAGGTATGAGTTCACAGAGTTTTAGTTTAAAGAAACTTGTCTCCAGAGGCCCTGTTGATCTGGGAGATTTCGCTTCCAGTAGGTGACTGGGAGCGGGAACTCAGGACCTTGTGTGTCCTCCCCAGAGACTTGCCTGACTTGGCTGCAACTAGTCTTCAGAGGTAAGTACTCCCCTTTATAAAAGTTGTTTCTGCTCTGACTGACTGAGCAAGGGGCACTTCCAGATCCTTTCCTGGGAGAGTGGGAGGAGCTGCTCTAGGACACAACTGGGGAGCAACTGAACAATTTCACTCTGGCTCTCTCTTTTACCTGGAAGGCATATCCAACCCCTCCCTCAGTCTTTAGCCTCTTGGCCCTCCAGTGCAAACTTTCTCTTTACAAAATCCCATCTTGATAGTCTTCTGGTGGCTGGGTTTTAGTGGTATTGAAAATTCACACTTTTTTACACTTAGCTAGCCAGTATAAGCTGTAGTTCATTCTCTCATCTTGATTTTCTATTGCTCTTCTTTAATTTTTGTTTCTTTTATTTTAGATATCATACTTGCTTACCTAACTTTGCCTCACTGAAAATGATTAAATAACCTGTTTACTTCAGGCTGATGGCCTGTTCACCTTCTCCTGAAATATTGTCCAATGATTTAATATGGAATTCATCCAATTCAGAGATGTTGTTACCATTCTCTCCATTCCTGCTGTGTATGTTATGCTGGCTCCTGCAAAGTGTTGTAGTCCACTGGGTTCTTGCAGCTTTTTCCAATGCCAGGAATCAAACTGAGTTGTGATATTTGCTCTTGTTTTCAAACTGACAGTGAATCCATTTAATTTTCAGTCTCAAATCCTTCACTGTAAAGCGATGGATATTTCATATCGTCCACAGTGTCAGACAATAACCTTTTCCTTTGGAGCATCACTTGCTGATTTCTCTGCTAGGTAAATTCTAATTATTTTGTTAAGGGTGTATGCTGTGTCTTTTGGTAGTCTGTTTATAAGTGCTCTTTCCAAAACAGAGTTAAAATGTTTCCATTAAGAGGTCTGGGCAGAAATAGGACTGGAGAATTCTAGTTAAAAGAAGAAGCCATTATCAGCCTAAATGAGCTACGGCGACGCTTGTTCCTTCATTACATGCTCTTTCCTCTAATGATTGTTATTTTATCTATTTTTAAAGACTCAGTTACTTGCTTCAGTGCTAACAATCATAACAATCAAGGACTCAGTAAGTCCTCCCAAACTGCAAAGTTTATAATCATAGAATCATAAAATAGTTCGGGTTGGAAGGGACGTTTAAAGGTCTTCTAGTCCAACCCCCCTGCAATGACCAGAGACATCTTCAACCAGAACAGGTTGCTCAGAGCCCCATCCAACCTGACCTTAAATGTTTCCAGGGCTGGGGCATCTACCATCTCTTGGAAATCTCCTCCACTGTTTCACCACCCTCATTGTAAAAAATTTCTTCCTTCTATCTAGTCTAAATTTACGCTCTTCTGTTTTAAAACCATTATGGCTTTTCCTGTCACAACAGGCCCTGCTAAAAAGTGTGTCCCTATCTTTCATATAGGCCCCCTTTGAGTACTGGAAGACTGCTATAAGATCTCCCCAGAGAATTCTCTTCTCCAGGCTGAACAACCCCAACTCTCTCAGCTGTCCTCATAGGAGAGGTGCTCCAGCCCTCTGATCATCTTTGTGGCCCTTCTCTGGACCTGTTCCAACAGGTCCATGTCTTTCTTGCCCTGAGGGCTCCAGAGCTGGACATAGTACTCCAGGTGGGGTCTCACCAGAGCAGAGTAGAGGGTCAGAATCACTTCGCTTGACCCACTGGCCACTCTTCTTTTGATGCAGCTCAGGATACAGTTGGCATTCTGGGCTGTAAGCAAACATTGTTGGCTCATGTCCAGCTCTTCATCCACCAGTAGCCCCAAGTCTGTCTTGGCAGGGCTGCTCTCAATCCTTTGTCTCCCAGCCTGAATTGATACTGGGGTTTGATACTGGGGTTGCCCTGACCCGGGTGCAGGACTCTACACTTGGCCTTGTTAATGAGGTTGAGGTTCACATGGTCCCACTTCTTGAGCTTGTCCAGGTCCCTCTGGATGGAATCCTGTCCCTCAGGTGTGTCAACTGCACTGCTCAGCTTGGTGTAGCCTGCAAACTTGCTGAGGGTGCACTTGATCCCACTGTCTATGTTGTTGATGAAGATATTAAACAGTACTGGTCACAATACGGACCTCTGAGGGTACACCACTTGTCACCGATCTCCATGTGGACATTGTGCTGTTGACCACTACCCTTTGGATGTGACCATGCAACCAATTCCTCGTCCACCAAACAGTCCACCCAGCAAATCCATATCACTCCAATTTAGAGAGAAGGATGTTGTGGGGACCATGTCAAAGGCCTTACAGAAGTCCGGATAGATGACATCCATAGCCCTTCCCTTGTCCGCTGATGGAGTCACTCTATCATAGAACACCACGAGGTTGGCCAGGCAGGACATGTCCTTGGTGATGCCATGCTGGCTGTCTCAAATCACCTCCCTGTCCTCCCTGTGCCTTAGCATAGCTTCTAGGAGGATCTGTTCCATGAACTTCCCAGGCACAGAGGTGAGGCTGGCAGATCGATAGTTCCCAGGGTCCTCCTTTCTACCCCCTTTAAGAATGGGTTCAACTTTTCCAGTCACTGGGGACTTCACCTGACTGCCAGGACTTTTCAAATATCATAGAAAGTGGCTTGGCAATCACATCAGCCAATTCCCTCAGGGCTCTGAGATGCATCTTGTCAGGTCCCATAGACTTCTGTATCTGCAGGTTCCTCAGGTGGTCATGAACCTGATCTTCTATTACAGTGGGAGGGACAGTCCCTTCCTTGTGGTCCATCCACTTGAGAGGTGTGGGAAGAGAGGTTGCCAGTGAAAACTGAGGCAAAGAAGTTGTGGAGTACCTCAGCCTTCTCCTTGTCCATTGCTACCAGTTTGCCAGTCTTGATCATTAGTGGGAGGACACTTTCTTGGACCTTCCTTTTCTGGCTGACATACCTGTAGAAACCCCTTGTATTATTCTTTGTGTCCCTTGCCAAGTTCAGCTCCAGCCACATCTAGGCCTTCCTGACCCCTTCCCTACACAATTGGGCAGTGTCCCTATACTCTTCCAGGATACCTGTCCCTGCTTCCGCTGCCTATGCATCTCTTTCTTGGCCATTAGTTTGACCAGCAGGTCTTGACTCAGCCATGCAGGTCTTTTGCCCTCCTCTCCTGGCTTCTTACACCTGGAGATCGAGAGCTCTTGTACCCTATGGAAAGTGTCCTGGCAGCTCTGTTCTGCTCCCTTGTCCCGGAGGGCAGTTTCCCAGGGGTTCCTATTGACTAATTCCTTGAAGAGCTAGAATTTTATTTTCCTAAAATTCAGGGTCCTGACTTTGTTCTTTGTCTGACCCAGATCCCTCTGGACTGCAAAACCCACTGGTGCATGATCCCTACAACTCAGGCTGCCGCTAATCTTGACGTCACCAATTAGCTCACTTGCGTTGGTGACCATCAGGTCCAGTATCCCATCCCCTCTGGTGGGTCTGTCTATTACCTGGCTTAAGAAGTTATCTTCAATGCATTCCAGGAGTCTCCTAGGTTTCCTACAGCTCACTGTGCTACTTTTTCAGGAGATGTCAGGGTGGCTGAATTCCCCCAGCATGACCAGAGCCTGTGAGCGTGATGCCTCCTGTAGCTGGAGTAAGAAGGCTTCATCAACAGGTTCCCCCTGATCGGGCAGCCTGTAGTGGGCACCAACCACAAGGTTCCCTTTGTTGCCTCAGTTGCTTATTCTTGCCCATGATATTATAAGCATTTTAATCTAAGACCTTTTATGGTCTTTTCCAGCTTCTCTTTTTTTATCCTTTCTAAAAAAAGGTGAAAGAGCCATTTTGCTCATGACTGTCTTATTTGCTTGTAGACAATCAGTATTCAAATATCTCTTATACCATTTCAAAATCATCTTCTGAATTAACAAAAAGATGGAAATCAACTGAATAGTTAAGAAAGCTTTTTTCACTGTTCTTATTGGTGATCATTATTTACAGTTATGGAATGAAATGCAAATTTAAATTTGACTGCTTCCTCACCTTTTCAAAGAAGTGAATTACTGGATCTTCTCTTGAGCATACCTCACGAGTGTACCTACTCTTGAGGTGTAATTTGTTTTAACTTTAGAACCATGTGCTGTTTAGAAATCAGTCAGAAAGTGGTCAGTCTTCTTCTGTGTAATAACCCATAGTTATTGCACACTGTGAACTTCTGCATGTCATAATAGCTTCATGCAAAAGACCTATAAAGTAGAGTCCTAAAGAAACACTTCTCTAACCCCAAGGACTTTAAAGAAGACTTTAGGAATAGTGAGAAAAGAATATGGGATGATGATCTAAGAGGACTTAGTCCAGGCACAGGCCCCTTCCCAGAACACAGTGCCTTGTGTCCATGATGCTGACTGTCCTGCATAAGCCATGCTAGCAAGTCTCAGGACCAGAGAATCACCTCTACCCTATTTTGTCCAGTAGCTGATGAAGCCAGAAAACTGACTGCAATGGCACAGTACTTAACCCAAATGACCGACTTCATAATGCCCACAATAACCTCCAAAATGACTGTTTTTTTATGGACTCTGACAGATAGTGAAAATGTTATTGAAACCTATTTGAAGATGTGCTAAAGGGCTTTGCAAGTTCTTCACGGGTGACAGATTTAGGTCAAGAAAATATTTTGGAGCACGAAGTCCTTTGGGATGAGTGTGAAAACTCCTTATAATAAGGCAGCTATTTGGATATTAACCTTTTTCCTAGTCATACTCTGCAAGTAACTCAAAGTATTTTTATAATAGTGATATTTTCTCCAACTGGCATTTCTCTTTCCCTGTTTTTCTCTGTTTGGTTCAATTTCTTAACTTGTTACAGTTACCATGGTATCTGGCCACTCCCTGTTCATTCTAAAAGAGTTGAACACGCCTTTTTTCATACATTTTTATTCTTCTGATTCCCCTCTTCAACTGTGACTTTTAGAAACACAAAAATGTTGCTTTATTATGGGCTGGGTTATTTTGAATTGCATGATTTCACTTAAAATAGGCAATAATGAGGTTTATTCTGCACAAAATCATTTTAAGGTCTGTGGCCAGGCTCAGAGAGATTTCTCACGTAGCATCAGATTTTGGTTCAGAAGTAAGAACTCAAGATATTGATAATTATTGTCAAGGGCTCAAGAATATGAATTTATCATATCTTTTCTGTAATTTATTGTTTATTTTATTTTTAAGCTGCTTTGGGATCTTTTAATAGCTGGGATTCAGAGTGAGTAGTGATAGAATATATGTGGAAAGGGGGGTTGTTAAACCCCCAGCACTGTCTTTGTTCATAGACTGGAGATTCTTCTGAGCTATCATACTCAAGTTGCTGCTATTACTACCACTGCAGAACTACAAACTGATATTTTGTTGCTAATAATTATGTTTATTTACAGTTTTTTGAGTGAGAAATTCCATCTGGTTTTAGTTTATTACATTATTCTCAAACTTGCAGATGTTGATGAAGGTTTTATGTATTCAGAAAAATAGATTATATGGTAAAAGGAAGACCCTGTCCAATTAGACCAACCTCCATTAGTTTCTTACTTGGGAAATTCCAGGGGATAAGTGGTTTGATGGCATTTCTGGAAGAATCAAATAATAAAATGGAGATTTCCCCCCAATGCAATAGAAGTGACTCCTCCTTTCTCTGTGTTCCCAATAGCAGAGAGAAAGGTTCAGCAAAGTCACTTTTCAAATGAGCTGTTTCACATCAAAAGTTTTCAACATTTTAAAGGCAGATGAATAAAACTGTTTTGAATTCCAGCACTTATGAATTCTAAAGACGTCCAGCTCAGCAGGGAGCTGAGCTGAATTTCTGGATATCAAAAAGCAGTAACAGCAGTCTCATTCCTATCTTGCCATGTATTTAAAACAGTCCTATGAGACATACAGGTTTAATCTTGGAGGGCAAATGTGATTAACCATGGTACATTTATGGTTACAAATGTACTGACATTTGTGCTACAAAACATTTTTAGGTGCTGCTGATGAACTGCTTATTATGAATTGAAATTCAGGTGCATAAAGTCCCTTCACTGATTTTATATGGCATTTATCCTATTAAATTTGAGTTAATCAGTATTTTCCATACGATTTTAATTAGCATAAAAATTGTTGTTCATTCATTCATTTATTAAACCAATGCCTTCTGGGTGTTGGACCCACCAAAACCCACATCCTTGTTTATTTAGGTTTGTATACTGATATTGTCTAGTAGCCTATGTTGCAAACAAGACTACCATTACATTAGCCTATATTAAAATACAGTTTGAAAAGATAATTTCTGTCTCCAAGACAAAGTAACTGGAAGTACCAGCCCACGGTACTTGGAATCAGAGTTTGTAAGAAATCTCTCACCTCAGGCTTAGTGCCATACGCTTTCTAAATGGTGAGTAAAGTGTATTTCAGTAAAGGTGAGAAGAATGATTCAGTTGTCTTCAATTGGTTTCTCCATACGATTCGAGATATTGTTACCTCATGATTGGATTTTAAAAACTGATGCTCTGTGCAGACCAAAAAGTTATAGGACTTCATCCTAATTCATGCAGCTACGGGAATTTTAGTTTTAGCTTAATTTTTGTTGAATCATGCTCGTCATCCCAAATATGGGGATGGTAGCACACGTTGACCAAAACACGCTAAGTGCTTAAGAGAGGAGAATGTCTGATGACTGTGATGATGTGAAGTGGGACTGAATTGTGGATGATCTGTCAATATCAAAGACAAAACAACATTTAGAGACTTGTTGGAGAATTTTTTCTGTAAGGACAAGTAAAACAGCACAGATGCTGGGAGAAATATGATGGCTGGGTGCTTCTGCTATTCAAGAAAGTGGCTTTATTTCAGTAGTAGAAAATCTGGGGTTTGTTGCTGAGGAACAAATAGGTTTATAAATGCATGCAAATCTGAGGTGACAAAGAGCAAATTTTGTTGTCGTCTTGCATGGCAGATGATCTAGATATATAAAATAAGGCAGGTGATAACAAATAAGGGATCATAAGGAAAGAAACTAATATCATTAACACGAAAAAGGGTGAGCTAAATTTACTTGCGATCTTATTGAAGTCAAGCTTTTTGAAAGTATAAGAAAGAAGAAGCATTTAGGGAACATGTTTTTACGGTGAGTTAGAAGTTCCACCCGAACATGAGGACTAGACTGAAAAACACGGGAAAGTTTGCTTGAAAATTCAGCAAGTGGGGATATTGATATGAAAAGCACAGTGCAGATTTTATAAGAGCTTGAAAAAAGTTAACTATTTAGCAGAACAAGTGATGCTCATGAAACGTAGACCCAGTGTGGGTTCTTATATTAAAAATCACTAGACAAAGTTGTGAAGTTCTCCTAGTTTTCTAGTTCTGTGTTTTCTGGAGAAACAATGAGGAGAATGTATGCATGTATACAACGTCGTTAATTAGGTCACAAGATAATCTTTAAAAATGTATACTATTTTTGCTGATTATGAGTTTTATGCCTGTTATGTTACACATTAGCAAGAGATTTCTGTTATCAGCACAGACTCCTCAAGTGGTCTAAAGCGGGAAATTTTGTAAAAGTAAGGTTCATTCCATGGTGTAAATTTTACCAACGATCTTAGATCTAGAGATTTTCTGCTGTAGAGGTGAACTACAATGTTTGTATTGAATCCTGAATCTCCCAGTTGTGGAAAACCATAATTAGATTTGTGCCTGAGTTAAAGCAAATGCAAAATTACCCTAATAAAAAATTAAAATCTTGCAGGAAAAAAAGAAGAACAGCATTGACAGTATCTGACAGCATTTGTAACTTGGCTGTTTGGGTTTGGGGTTTTTTTGTTGTTTGGTTGTTTGTTTTTTTTTAAGAAAGGGCCATCCAGTGGAAAAAGAGATTAAAAAAATCTCACAGAAGAACATGACATAAGATTCTAATCTAGAAATACATCCTGGGTGTTTTGTGAGGTCCAGCCAAGCCTTTTTTACTTAATTTCAAAAAAAGAACAACAACTAAAATGAAGATCAAAAAACACGGAGCAGAAGTTAAAATTCTTCATTTTATTTCAGTTTTAAGAAAGTGACAACTTCACCTTTTTGCCTTATTGTTTAGTATTTCATCTGTGCATAAATGTGAGGGTTTACAGGGACAGCACATTTAATAGCTTCTTGTTTACTTTGAGAAATCTGTCTTCATGTTAGGTAGTTCATTTTTCTGGGCTGAAGTATTATTCAGAAATTGCTATTTTGTCTGGGTGAAACCTTCCCATCTGTGTTTAGTCAGTGTAACGAGTCTGAGTTATTAAGTGAAGAGGGCAAATAAGAACAACAAACTAATAATGTATGATAGCAATAAGATTTAGAGATGAAACGTTTAAGTGGATTCACTGTAGGTATTCAGGTTGCTCTGCTTCCTGTAGCTAAGTCAAGCTGTGATTATTACCTGTTTGGGTGATTTAGCTTCACTAGCTAAATCAGCAGAGTGTTGTGATGATTTGTGTTGTTCTGTGTTTCATTAGGTAAACGGAACTACTACAGCAATATGGAGTGCGCTCCGCTAAGTAGGTATTTCATCATGGTTATGCACATCTTTGCCTCTTCATTTGAACTAAGAAAACGAGCTCCAAAGATGCTATGTTTTCACATTACACTGAAAGGATCCCTAATGTAGAATGCAAGTCTCAGTTCATTGTCACTGCCACCAGGACCCCTTGCAGGGCAAGGTGCTAAAGAATGCAAATGAAATAGTTAAGCATTCAGGCTAGATTTTCTCACTCCTGAACAAATTTGCATTAACTGACAAAGGGCTTTCTTAAGAATTTCCCATCAATTAAAATACCAGGATTTTTTTTTTTTTTAATGTAAATGTATTTTACCAAGTGTATATGAGTAATGAGTTTTTTTCCCAGGGATTCTGGGATGTAGCAAATGCTAACCTCCACGCACTCTGAGGTTTGTCCAAGTTCACAGGTGCCAGCTTTACATAGGCGTTTTTTAAATCAAACATATACTTTAAATGACTGAAATTTTCACTTGTTTACAGGTTCTGCTTTCTGAAGTACAACAGGGTTCCCAGACAAAGCAGAAAACCTACTGGAAATGTGAGAAGTCATGACTACAGTGACACTAAAATGTTACTGTCATTATAGACAGTGTACAATGTGTTACTTGCCTTTCAAACAGCTTTTTATTCAAAGTGAGAGAACTTAATGTGCCAGTTTGGATGACCTAACAAAACACATTTCTGAACCTTAATTGAATACACATATTAGTCTGCAAACCTCTAAAGTGAATAGGTAAGGTAGGTCTGGAAATATAAATAATACATGGTCATTTTGGGGACACAACTGCTGTTTTTTCTTTAAGCGTATGGAGGAGGAATTTTTCCTTTAAGTACTTTTAATCACTTAAAGTACTTTAAGTATTTTTATGCTTTAAATTTAGGGATGAAGGAATTTTGGAAACCTTGCTTCTTTTAGGCCTGAATGCAAGAAAACCATATGTGACAGGATTATAATAGAAAAATGTGCATTAGTGATGTTCAGAAGGCCCTTGAAGAGGAGGGAAGGAAAGCAAAAGCACTGGTTTTGCAGCTCAATAAAATTTTAATCTAGAAAAAATACTGCCCTTGCTGCTTATATAAAATGTTTTCGTTTTCCTGTCCAGTTTATATATATAAAATAAGTTATTAACAAGGGTAGTTGATTTTCTTTGAATGCAAGACTAATCCCTTCAGACGGCTCATTTGTGTTCTAATTAGCTGATTAGAAATGCAGGCATTAGCTCCTTAGCTTGGAAGTGGCAAAAGGCAGGAGGGGTTCATGTCCAGCCTGCCCTCTTGGCTCTGTTCTCAAATTTTAGAAATGGAGGCAGAAAACATGGACTCAGAGGAATCAATGAGCAGACATTATTTGTTGCTGTATTTTCAGATGTAATACTCCTGGTTTTGCTTTTGTCTAATAGTGCTTTAAGTATCATAGCCAGGACTTCTAAACTATATCTGTGTTAGTAAATTAAACAGGGCACATGCACAGGTTTAAGCATTTGAGACATCATAGAATCATAGAATCATAGAATGGTTTAGGTTGGAAAGGACCTTGAAGATCATCGAGTTCCAACCCCCCTGCCATGGGCAGGGACGCCTCCCACTAGACCGGGATCATCTGGGACCAGGGATCAGATCATCTGATCTATAAGATTGTCAGCATGGTTCTTGATGTGATTTTAACCTCTGCCGGGCATGGTTCAAGCCCACGGGGATAGATGGGGGTAGCATAGACCATGAACCATCCCTACAAAATAATTTGGGTGAAATTATTTTGGTTCTTGTTTCTTCTTCTGGTGATGAGCTGAGAAAGTTAAGCTGTAGAGAGGCAAGCACTGTCAAGTTGAAATGGGTTGAAATAGGTTGGAACTATTTTTTAAATGTATGCTGGAAACTAAGAAACCTCAGAAATCTTGTTTTTATTCCTCTTCTCCCAGACTTAAGTCATATTTGGTCTTTCTTACATATATCTGACACTTCAGTTCTCCTTTGTTCAATATTTCATTAGGAAAATGTTAAAATGGAGATACAGGAAAACAAGTCTCCAGAAGTGGGTGATAACTGGTTAGATAACATTAGAAAAGTGGGTTTTGACTGTACTGTTATGAAGAGTAAATGTAGACAATGATATCTGTTTTGTTTTGTTTAGTTTTCCATTTTAAAATGAAGAAATAGAATAGAAAGTATCCAGCTGATATTTATTATCAAAGAAAAACTCAGTTTGGAAAAGACCTTTAAAGGTTATCCAGTCCAAGCCTCTGATGAGAGCAGCACCAAATGGGCAGTTAGACCAAGCTTTAAAGTTAAATCAGGTTTCCCAGGGAATTGTGAAACTGAGTTTTGAATATCACTAAGGATGGGGATTTCTACAAAAAAACATTACATAGCTGCTCTTCCTCTTTTTCCCCTAGAACAGCTGTTCAAGAAGTGCCCAGAGTGCTATACTGGACCATAGTCAGCTTCTGAAGAAAAGGCAATGGTCTTTTGAAGTATTGACCTTGGCAATGCTCATTTGAGTTATTGCCATTGAGGTCAAGACTGTTGCTGCCTAAAGAGGACTATTACCATATTCTGATACTATTAGACAAAGTATTACTTGTCTTGCAATAACTGCATTTTAACTGTGATAGACAAAGAATACAGGAGAGGGAGGGCTTGCACAAAGAGGTGGTCTAGTAGATCACCTGATGAACCTGTTGTATGTTGGGGAAACAAAACAAAAAAAGATTTGAAAACCCCAAATTTTTTCTTCTAGTTTTGCTGAACTCAAAAACCTCCAGTTTTACTGCCATGGGAATATGTCAGCCAATAACTTTGTTCTGGTAAAATTTGAAAGCATAGAAAACTAACTTAATTTTGGAAGTCTCATAAAAAAATAGCAGTTAGTTAAAATAAGCCAAAATAAAATATAAAGAGAACAAAAATAAAAACCAAACGAAACAAAGCAGTCCCAAGTGCAATATCTTATAACCTAGGAAAATGTGTGAGCTTTGTTGAGTAAGAAGCCTCTATATTTAGAAATGTGGAAATTTCCCAGTGTACCTTTGTTGACCTACTAGGAACGCCCTTCAGAAACAAGACCCTCTGAAATGTAAATATATCTTGGCACAGCAAAAATAATTAATGTCCTTTGCATTTTCAGTTTTTGAATAGTGAAGGACTGAATTTATATTGTATAGAATAAATTTGAATGATTCATCACTTAAGGAAACGTCACATGAACTCCTGTACAGCTCTATGAAGGACTCAGTAGAGAGTGAACTGGATTTTAGAAATCTGTTACATTCCAGATACTTTTTTTCTCTTTTTTTTTTTTTTTGTGTGGTGTGTCCTAATGCCATCTACATACATAAATTAGAAAACTCATCTTCATATAGTCTGTGATCGGCTAAAATTAATGTATTTCTATTTACCTACAAATACACTTCTTTACTTCTAAGAATTTTTTTGAGCTTTTTTCCTACTCATAATCTCTTACTGAAATGGACAGGCCACTTGAAAATGAGTCTAGCTGGCAGCTTTGATGATAACATTAACAGGAAAACAGGGATGTACCTAAACTTTACAGCTGAGACTGTTCAGTTAATAGGATAGGATCATCAGTGTTAACCTCCAGCCTTACCCATACTAGTCTTTGGTAGTAAATTCCAGTTGTTTCAATTCAGCTTGAAGAGTAACTAAATGTTATGTTTCACTTAGCCATTTACTTATTTGTTTTATCCTTTTTTCATCTGCCCTTGTATTGAGAAGCAAAATTAATTTGAGTTCTTTCTTCCCATTGTCACTCAATACCCACTTCTTCCCTCTGGTAGGCCTTTCTCGTAAACTATAATTCAACCCCAAATTTATGTTTGGATTCCAATAGGTGAATTCAAGTTCATGCAATTTAAAAGAGATCTGACTTGCCTTTCTATTTTGTTGAAATTATGCAGAATTCTGAGTCACAAACTGTGCAAATGATGGAAGCTCTACCTACAACCCTTAGTAGCTCAAAATGTGCAACATCCCATTTACATACGTGCTAGAGTTAATAGGCCAAATCCTGAGGTGCTTGCACAAAGCTGACAATTTCTTCTTTCAGAATTAACAGCAGATGTGTGGGATGGAAATGAATGGATAAAATTAAATTTTCACTTCAAATTTTTCCATGGGCTTTCTTCTTCCTGTCTCTTCCCTTTGTACCCTACTGTTGCACAACTTCTGTCTCTCCAGTATTTTCTATTCATTTTTGTCTCTTCAGCTTTCTGTGTTGTTCATTTTGGTCCCCTTTCTCTCCTGATTTGATTAATCTTTTCTTTCTCACAATTTTTTGTCACTTTCCTCTGCTTTAAACTATCACAGTAGAAGGTCATAGATGCTATAAAAAGGGTTACAAAGTTTTGCATAAGGAAACCACTGTTAAGAAGGGATCTAGGGACATACAGGTAATAGAATGAAAGTTCTTATCTATAAATCAATCCTGCAAAAAGACATGATATGGATTAGTGCTGCCGGAGACTAGTGTTGAAAAACTGCAAATCTCTTCAAAGAATATTCTGGTGGAAGAGAAGGGATTTTTTTTTCCTTTGCTCATAGAGGTATAGTTACAATTAGAAATTAGAGCCATATTCTCCAAATGTGGCAGAATGACCCACAACAGGCTGCCAGCAGGCTATACTCCTAAGAATCTGAAGATAATTCTGGTTTCGCTGATGAAGTTACTCATATCCTTGCAAACCCATTATCAGGCAGTAATGCTGCCAAGTGAAGTCTCTCATTTCTTGTCTCACATCTATTGACAAATGAGAAGTACAAACCAGGAAAACTTCAGCTGAACCTCCCCATTCTAGTAGTTATGTCACCTATCACATCAGAGGGCATCAGAAGCCACTGCCATTAATCAGCCAGCCAAACTACACCAGAGACGTGGAGGTGGTTGCACAGGAGGAAGGACATTTGAGCTCCCTCATTTCTTCTATATAACATGGGCTAATGATATGTCTACCTCCTTACGGGAGCCCTCACTGACTAAGCAATACGCAGTATTTTCCAGTCCTGTTGTTGATGCTGTGCCAGCACGTAGGAAGGTAGGCAAGGTTTGCTGGACAAAGGCGGGGCAGGCACCTGCAGCACTGTTTGGTGATGCAGATTCTCCCTGGCAGTCTAGGGCAGGCAGAAGTGGCTTTTCTGTTGGGGGTTACACAGTTTGGATTAGGGGTTGTTGGATAAAACAAATTAACAACATTGAAAAAGAGACCAGGTCCTGACCATACAACTTTCCTGTTTATGTTTACCCCCCTGTTTAGCCTGCTTTCTTCTTGGAAAGTCTGTATCCTCTCTGCACCCAGACAGCGGGGAAAACAAACAAGCAAATATTCATTTGCAGTTTTTTGCTGTCATTATTTTTGTAATATTAATATCACACTTACACAGAGAATATCCATCTGTGTTTCAAGCCCATTGTGCTGAGGAGCGCACAACCTAAGGAAAAGCTAGAGCTTGTAACTCAAACAGGTAAAGCTGACTAATTAAAAAGCAGAAGCAGAATAGCTTTTCAAATGAGGCAGGCAGTCTGTGAGAAGCATAGAACTATATGATATGTTTTCTGACTTCACTGACTTACCAGTGTATCCTTGTCACTGCCTATTGCAGCGTTAATTATTTTTAATACACTTCCTAAAAATTCTGCGTAACTGAAAAAGCTAAAATACCTGAGAACAATCAGTTATGTACTATGAATCTATTTTAGTAGACAGCAATTGGAAACAAAATGTTTTAAAATCATCGCTCTTTGTTTTAAAATATTTAATTACATAGAATGCACATAATTTTGTAGCAATTATGCGTGTAATAGTCATAGAATCATGGAATACCAGGTTGGAAGGGACCTCAAGGATCATCTGGTTCAACCTCTCTTGGCAAAAGTGTGGGCTCGACAAGATGGCGCAGCACCCTGTCCAGCTGAATCTTAAAAGTGTCCAGTGATGGGGAATCCACCACTTCCCTGGGGAGATTATGCCAATAGCTGATTGTTCTTATTGTGAAAAATTGTCCTCTTGTGTCCAGTTGCAATCTCCCCAGGAGTAACTTGTACCTATTACCCCTCCTCTTTTCCATGTGACTCCTTGTAAAAAGGGAGTCTCCATCTTCTTTGTACCTGCCCTTTAAATACTGGAACATGGTAATATGGTCTCCCCTAAACATTCTTTCTCAAGGCTGAACAAACCCAGTTCTCCCAGCCTTTCCTCATACAGCAGGCCTCCCAGTCCTTTGATCATCTTTGTGACCCTTCTTTGGACCCTCTCCAGCCTGTCCACATCATTTTTGCATAGTGGGGACCAAAACTGAACACAGTATTCCAGGTGTGGCCTGACAAGTGCTGAGTAGAGTGGGATGACAACTTCTTTGTCTCTGCTGGTGATGACCTTGTTGATGCAAACCAGCATCCTGTTGGCTTTCTTTGCCGCAGCAGCCCACTGTTCACTCATACTGAGCTTGTTGTCCACCAGGACCCCCAGGTCCCATTCCATAGAGCTGCTCCCCAGCCAGGTCTATCCCAGCCTGTGCTGCACTCTTGGATAATGTTTTCTGAGGTGCAAGACCTTACACTTGTCCTTGTTGAACTTCAAAAGTTCTTGTTAGCCCACTCTTCCAGCCCATCCAGATATTCCTGCAGGGTGGCTCCCCATTCGAAAGCGTTCACTTCTCCACGCGGTTTGGTATCATCAGCAAACTTTGTCAGCGTACACTTGATCCCATAATCCATATCACTTACAAAGATATTAAACAATGTTGGGCCCAGTGTTGATCCCTGGGGAACCCCACTTGTGACAGGCTGCCAGTTTGAAAAGGAGCTATTGATCACCAGGCTCTGGTTGCGGCTTGTCAGCCAGGTCCCCACCCATCACACAGACCACTTGTCTAGACTGTAACACATCAGTTTCTCTAGGAGGAGGCTCTGGGGAACCATGTCAAAAGCCCTGGAGAAATCCAGGTAGACAATGTCCACCGCTCGCCCTACGTGAACTGAGCAGGTTACTTTGTCATAGAAGGTGATCCAGTTTGTCAAGCATGATTTACCTTTGGTGAATCTGTGCTGGCTTTTCCCAATCACGTGCTCCATTTGACTCATGATAGCCCCCAGGAGGATTTGTTCCATAACTTTTTCAGGGACTGAAGTAAGACTGATGGGCCTATAATTTCCTGGATCGTCCTTTAAGCCCTTCTTGTAGATGGGTTGAAATTAGCCTTCTTCCAGTCTTCTGGGACGTCCCCCAATCTCCATGACTTCCCAAAGGTTATGGAAAGTGTCCTTGAAATGATGCTAGCCAGCTCTCTTAACACCATCAGGTGGATATTGTCAGGGCCCATCAATTTGTAGGGGTCAAGCTCCTGTAATGGTTGGCATACCAATTCTTCCTTCACTGATGGTGGGTCTTGTGTTTGCATCAACCTGGATTGTTGGTTCCAAGGTCTGGGGCTCAACAGTGCTGGTAGAGACAGAGATGAAAAAAATGTTGAGACCCTCTGCCTTTTCAGCATTGTTGGTGACTAATTCACCTCTCCTGTTTAACAGCAGGCCAATATTTTCCTTCTGTTTCTGCTTGTTGTTCATGTACCTGAAGAACCCTTTCCTGTAGTTTTTGACATCTCTGGCCAATTTCAATCTGAGCTGAGCTTTTGCTTTTCTAACTGCATCTCTGCAAGCCCTGGCAATGCCCTGGTAGTTCTCAACGGGTATTCATCCACTTTTCCATTTCAGGTATGCTTGTCTCTTGGTTATGAGTGGACTTAGAAGCTCGCAGTTAAGCCAAGGGGTTCTCTTGCTCTGTCTACTTCCCTTAGCTTTAGAGGGGATGAACTTTTTTGTGCTTCCAGGAGAGCATAGGAATTCCTATATATATGAATTACTGTCAAATATTAAATTAATAAATTGACTCCTTGTTTGTTCTGAGAGGGAACAAAAACACCCTTAATTTAGAAATGCAAAAGCTAACAAACTATATCTGGAAATCATGCATGTCACAAGAAAAAAAATTAGTATAGAATCACTAACAGCTTTTAAGACACTAATTTACTTCCTTCCACAAAAAAAAAAAAAAAAATTGTGAGCATTTTCTAATGTAAAATTTGCCGCATTTCTGCATTCAGACAACAGGTTGACTTTACAGTAGAACAACCAAATGTGCTTGATGGGTGAAATCACTGCCCTTTTGGCTACAATGTTGTCCTTTTTTCGTCTTTGAAAAATAAAAATAAAAAATAAACAAATTCTGTCTCCTTTAAAATAAAAGTTAATTGTATTTTACTTTCACTATTTTTCTTGATTGTCAGTTGTATTTTAAAAAACAGCATAGTGATAAAATTTATGTGTATGATTCCTAAGCAAATCTCTTGTCACTAGATAACTCCCCTTGTCTGAATGGAGGTATAGCTTTGGTGGTATAGCAACAATCAGTGTCGTGAAGTCGCTGTGTCATGTTTGAAGATGAAAAGTAATTTCAAGGGATACTTCTAAAGACTGAGAGGAGAATAAACCTCCGGTGTTCTTTCACTGTTGGGAAATTAGTCAGTTGTGGTTGGGGTAGATTAACTTGAAATATTCATAATGTAGATGTCCACATTAGAGGTAGTCCTGTTAGTCTCCAGGAGAGCTCTTCATCTGATCTGGCCTAAGTGTCTATGTTTTAAAGAGATGAACAGTATTTTGAAGTACCAATCTTTTTGAAATGGCTGTAAAGAGAGCCATTTTAACTAGTGTACAAGTAGACAACTACACTATAGAGTCAGGTGGATCCTCAACTCAGCTACACCTTCGAACTCAACTATAACCTGGCGCTCACTAACAGGCAAGGAAGCCACAAAAAGCCAGTATGACACTTAGAGCTAATGAAGTGGCGGTGGTGGTGGAGAAAGTAAATCTGCCAGTGCTACACACCCTTGATATTACCTAGTAACACCTGGCCTACATTGTGACAGCTACAAGGAGGACAAGAGGACAAACTCTTCTGTCAAATAATTTTGCTCTCAGCAATCCAACAATATACTACTTTCAGCCAGCCAGCACCAACAAGACATCAATGCTGTTGCTATTTACAATGTTAACATCTTAAAAAACCCCACAACATCTTAAAAAACCCCACATTTGTTAGATGGTTGCATCAAAGTCAAACCAGTAAACCATGGGTGAAGGAATGAAAAGTGGAGTAATGACGATGATTATCAGAGCAGGGTATTAAATGAGTAGAAATAGAAATCTGAAATGGTGGCTAGGGATGCAATGAGGTGTTACGGTATTTAGTAACATAGATTTTTTTCCTCCCTTAGATTTTCTCCCTTTGCTTTCCTCAATAGCAGAAACAAATATCCAATATTTACAACACCCATTGGCAAAAGCCTCCACAGTTGAATCACATGTGTGAAAAGCCACAACTTTTTGTACATCGCATATTTCTCTTCAGCTGATTCATTTAATGCCCCTTATTCCTGCAATAGAACAGTAAGAATTCTCTCCATACTGCTCATGATTACATGTCACCATTCAGTTGTCCATTTTCCAGGCTGAAGAGTTCTGTCTTAAGGATTCATTTCCTAAATAGAAAACATTCTGTACCTTTGATGACCCTAGCTACTCTTTTCTGACCTTTTCCCAATTATACTTAATATTTTTAGAGGTGGGGCAGCCATAACTGCCCACAATATTCAAGGTGTAGACAAACCCTGGATGGAACACCGATATATTGAAGTTCCGTATTGTTCTAACTTTTCAAATAATTCATAACAAGTACTTTTTAATGAGCATTGAGCTGATTTTTCATGAGTCTATCCTACCTAGTAGTTTTTTCAGAGCATAGCATTTTGCACAGGAAAGTAGGTTTGTTTGATTTTTGTGCCATATGGATTTCTGTATTTATCTCTCTAAAATTTCATCTGCCATGTTATTGCCCAGTTGGTGAACTTCATAAGATCCTTCTGCAGTTCTCCAGAGCTGGTTCTCAACTTAAGTATACTGATTAATCTAGTATTAGAAAAATGTTGTCTTTTCCTTGTTCAATACTTTCCTAGTCATAATTATATGTGTTAAAAGCACAGGTCTCAGCAACGGTTTCTGAGGAAGTCCACTGGAAGGACTCACCATGTGCTCCTATCCTCTGTTTCATGCCCTTTAAATGATTATTTGTCTTTATAAGGAACTTCTCTTGTATCTCAGTTTTGTTTCTTTAAACATGGTTTGGTGAGATAAGCTGTCCTTTCTATGTGACTATTTCTGTTTTTGTTACAGATGGAATAGACAGCTATATAAAACTATGCATCTGATATTCGGGCGGAATAAATCAGGTAGAAGTAATCCCATCTTTAAATCATAGAGTTAAACTATAGAGATGTATACAAAGGATGCTGGTATTATTATTGTGGTCAGGTCGGTGAGAACCTGCGTGTAATGATTTCTGTGGTTGAAAGACAAACAAAAGAATGTGGTACTGAGACAATTATTGAAACAATCAGTATAACTGCCTTTATCAATAGTACAGAATGATTTAGAGAGATTTTCTACAGATGATTTCAAGAAAGATTATGCAGGATTAAAGGTGGCTCAAGGAAGGAAGTAATGTACAATGCTATGGAAGACTTTCCAGTGTGGAGAGAATGAAAAGTTGAGGATTGTTTGCATTAGAATAGGTAGGACATACAAAGCCCTAATAATAATTATAATAATAATATAATTATGATAGTGTGTTGGAGAAAGAAATTATCTTTCCATTTTCAGGACAGAATGCAAAGAGAACTTTCAATGGCATTCATGAATGTAAACATTCATGTAATTCTCCACACAACATGTAAAGTGACTGCCGAGCTCTTTGGCATGGGAGTTCACTTGGGCCAAGGTTTTAGTAGTCTTGGAAAAGGCTATCAATGGCCTTTCATCTGAATCTGTCACTGGACTCCACTAGGTTTGATTCACCTGCTTTTCCATAGACATGTAGAACCATTACCTTCAGTACTACAGTCAACTCCAGCAATCTCTCTAAAGAATTACCAGACCTATCATCTGTGTTGTATCTGCCAACTGTGAAAGTTTCTCTTCAGTCTTGTATGACTCTGTGAATAACAAATAGCTGTTGAAATCTATATGTAGACAAATGAATCAAGTCCACTGAATAAGGAAGTGATCTAGTTCACTAAACACGTCTCCAGGAGGTTTTGTGATACTTAGTGTAATCTACCCTGCCTCCAGCTCTCATTTGGAAAGCACATGGATTTCTTGAGACATTAAAGTGCTGGAGTGTGTTGAAAGAAGAGCTATGAAGCTAGTGAAAGTTCTAGAGAACAAGTTTTATGAGGAGTGACTGAGGGAACTGGAGTTGTTTAGTCTGAAGAAAAAGAGGTTCAGGGGAGACCTTATTGCTCTCTACAACTACCTGAAAGGAGGTTGTAGCAAGGTGGGTATTGTTCTCTTCTCCCAAGTAACAAGTGATAGGACAAGAGGAAATGGCCTCAAGTTGCACCAGGAGAGGATTAGATTGGATATTAGGAAAAATTTCTTCACCAAAAGGGTTGTCAAGTACTGGAACAGGCTGCCCAGGGAAGTGGTGGAGTTGTCATCCCTGAAGATATTTAAAAGATGTGGTGTAGATGTGGTGTTTAGGGACATGGTTTAGTGGTGGACTTGGTAGTGTTAGGTTAACAGTTGGACTCTATGATCTTAAGGGTCTTTTCCCACCTAAATTGTTCTATGATTCTATGATTCTATGATTCTTAAAAGTCCCTTGACAAATCTGCCAGCCCTTTGTGTACATTTTGGTGTATATTGCAAGTGAGGCAATACACAAAGTAAAACAAACAGCACTTATTTCGTTAAATTTTTTTCATTTTTCTCATAACTTTCCAAAGGGATATTGCTGTAGTATGTCAGCCAATACACACATTGTATGGGTACACCCTTTGTTTCCTTTGGCTGTCATAACAGGGTTTTATAAATTGCTCACAGTGCTTAGCTGAGTTTAGTTGTTCTTTTGTCACCTGGAACAAGGTTTCCTGAAAATTAAATGTGTATTGAATAGACTGTTTCACTCGGAAGGGACCTGCAATGATTATCTAGTCCAACTGCCTGACCAATTCAGGGCTGACCAGAAGTTAAAGCATGTTATTAAGGGCACTGTCCAAACGCCTCTTAAACATTCACAGGTTTGCAGCATCGACCACTTCTCTAGGAAGCCTGTTCCAGTGTTTGACCACCATCTCCGTAAACAAATGCTTCCTAATGTCCAGTCTAAACCTCCCCTGGTGCAGCTTTGAACCATTCCCACGTGTCCTATCACTGGATGCCAGGGAGAAGAGATCAGCACCTCCGTCTCCTCAGGAAGCTGGAGAGAGCAATGAGGCCTCCTTTTCTCCAAACTAGACAAGCCCAAAGTCCTTAGTCCTTCCTCATAGGACATTCCTTTCAGCCTTTTCACCAGCTTTGTTGCCCTCCTCTGGACACACTCGAGTACCTTCACATCCTTCTTAAATTGCAGGGCCCAGAACTGTACACAGTACTCAAGGTGAGGCCACACCAACGCTGAATAGAGCTGGATAATCACCTCTCTTGACCAGCTGGTTATGCTGTGTTTGATGTACCCCAGCACGTGGGTTGCCCTGTTGGCTGCCAGGGCGCACTGCTGACTCGCATTGAGCCTGCTGTTGACCAGCACCCCCAGATCCCTTTCTGCAGGGCTGCTCTCCAGCCACTCCTCTCCCAGTTTATACTTGTGCCCAGCTTTGCTCCATGCTAGGTGCTGAATGTGGCATTTCGACTTGTTATATAATAACAATATAACAATATAATATATAATATAACGATATATTATATCGGGCTATAATTATAGCCCGATGCTCCAGTCCATCTAGACCCCTCTTCAAGGCCACTTGTTCCTCAAAAGAGTCAACAGCACCTCCCAGTTTGGTATAATCAGCAGACTTGCTAGTGGTGCATTCAACTCCTGCATCCAGATAGTTGATAAATATATTGAACAGTACTGGCCCTAGTACTGAGCCCTGAGGAACAGCACTGGTGGCCACTCATGAGCCAGGTTTAGCCCCACTCATGACAGGTTTTTGAGCTCTGCTTTTCAGCCAGTTCTTCACCCAGGGCACCATGAACCCTCTCATCCTAGAATCAAAAATCTTACTAAAATCCAGAAAAACTACATCCACTGCCTTCCCTTCATTCATTAGGTGGGCAATCTCATCATAGAAGGATATGAAATTAATTAAATTCCCTTTGTGACCCCATGTTGACTCTACCTGATAACTACATGATTCTTTAAATGTCTTTCAATAGTACTCAGTATAAATTTCTCCATAATTTTTCCAGGAACTGAGGTTAGGCTAACAGGTCTGTAATTCACGGGGTCTTCCCTTATGCCTTTTTTTGCAGGGACTTTTAAATATCATCTTACATTAATATTTCATCCTGATCCATGCAGAAGAAATTTTTCTTGCATCACATCACATCAGGGTTGTAGTATTTGAATTTGTCAATAAAGATTTACTAAGCACAAAACATTTTTTCAGAAATCTGATTACCCGTTTTGACTCATCTGCTGCCTATTGATGGATGAGTAGCTGTATACCTGTCTGCATTATCACTGAAAGGACAGGATTAGAAAACTTGCTTTTTGCATAGAAAACAAGACATGTTCTCTTCAGTAAGCAAGCCAGCGTGGAACCTTTGCACATCTTGAGAAACAACATTTGACCAGCTGCACTACACTGCGGTGCTGTTAACCTCTGTCATCATTTTAGACGCTGTCAGTCAACAGCTTGGTGTATTATAGCCAAATGACTCCTTCAAAGCTGCCATGCATGTACAGAACTTTCTCAGATGTAGAGGGATTAACAGACAGCTGACAAAGGATTCTGGTCATTCTAGCCACCTTTGTGGTTTTTACAAAGCTAGAATTGGCTGTATATGTCAAGTAGATATGTGCTTTAACCTTTATATTGACAGCATGTTGTGACAAGGGGTAGAAAAACCATCATGGTCTTGGTGACCTCCTTGCTATGCGGAAGCCCCAGGAAGCCTGGGTTGCTGTGCCAAGAGGGGAGTGCAGGTGTCACAGACAATAACCTCTGCTACTGGTGTAAATAATTTCTCAGAAGCAAGAATTACTATTTCCACTCCTCTCACTGTAAGAAGAGTCCAGCCTTCATCCTCGAGGCAGCAAAATTCAATTTTCCTTGCACAGTTGAGAAACCAGAACTGGTTCAGGACAATTCATACAATAGAAAGCCAAGAAAAATAAGTCCTACTACAGAAATTTTCTCTTAACATACTTTCTCTGTACCCTCTCAGCTGTGGTCCTCTAAGTGAATCAGTCTTCTCTGTGGGAAAGTGCAGAGTGAAAATAAGTATATGGGAAATAGGCATAATGATATCAAAATCCAAAGTGAAGTGAGAAGTTCACTACACTGAGTGATATTTTTTTTTTCAATTCTTTTTCCTTACCAAGAAAGGAATTATTTTGCCACCAAATTTATTTCACCTCCTTAGCAGGTTGTCAGAGAAACTAAAATTTTAAGGGACATAGTATTGTAATGATGTATTTTCCAATAAAAAAGATGTGGCAGATTGTTCTTTTTTTTTTAATTATAGTCACATGTATATAGAAGAGTTGTCAAAGCTTGTCTATGACAATGTTTCATGAAACTTGTGATAAAACAGCTTCTTGGAATACTCCACAATAGTATTTTTAATGAGATTGTTTAGAAAACCAGTGTTTTCCCAAGTGGTTTAGTTTTCTAGCTTTATGAAACCTAGATTTAGTTTTATGAAACCATTTTTCCAAGAAATTGCACATCTGCTTTAAAATACTCAGAAGCCTCATCTCCAAGGGAGACAATCTTGTGCAGATGGCCAGTGTCCAGAACAGCCCCACAAGCGTAGGCAGTCACAACTCTAGCTCTGCCTACATGTCACGATAGTGGCAAGCAAACCAATTGCAACCCCAAAGCTCCTTTACAGTAGGAACTCAAATAACCCAATTTTTTTGGCTGAAGCAGAGTAAAGAAGAAAAACTTCTTCCAGATGGCAGCTGGCTTGTGTTCCATGAGCTGGGACACTAATATAGCTGGTGCACATCTACAGATGATCAAGCAGAGCAATACAGAGATGTTCTGAAGATAATACTGAGAACACAAATAACTTCTAAGAGCTGTTGGCCCCCTGCACTCTGAATCAGAAGGAACCAATAAATTATATTTCCTCTCTCAGCACCTGCCTAGCGATGTCTTCAATTCAAGGCTTCCATGTTGACACAGAAAATCTGCTATAGCAAAAAGTAGAATTTCCATAGTCAGAGATGTGTTGCTGGCTTTGCATAAAAGTGAAATTTATGTTCTGTGATATATACATGGGGTCAGAATACATGTCAAATGTCTCCATCATTGTTAAATTCTCTCTGAGTAAGAATTAATTTCACTTATTTTTAGTTGACAGGCCTTTAGTGTAAGTCTCCTAACCTATGTCTATGGTAAAAAGAGAGAATCACCAGAAGATGATTTTTTGAGTCACCCTCTGCATGTACCTGTGTCTGTCTACTGAGTACATCGAGGTCTGGCTAGCAAGACGGCTAACTGCAACTCTTTTAACTTAAAAAGCAGAAAAAGAATGGAGAATCACCTTTAATGTATCATTTTTATGCAAGGAATTTCAAGGTGTTAATCTCAGAAGGTTCCTACAGTCCTGTATTGCTAAAAGACCAGGTGTCCATTTTTTCCCATGCAACTAACTCTTGAAATCAGTGTATGAGTGAAACTTTCCTAAAAATTAAGGTAGAGTAGTTTATGAGAAGCATTGCAAATATTTTTTATATTATTTCTTTATTATAAAACACTTCTGAGAGAAACAGAAGGTCCAATATTCTGGACAGACCCTCCTCTTAGGGAAGTTCCAGGAAACTTCCTAGCCTGGTACGGCCATCAGATTATTATCCATTACTGCTCTTCCATGTGGGTTGCAAAGAAGCCCCAACCCGCAGTCCAAGAGTGATCAAAAGAGACTTTAGGGCTTTGGGAGAGTTGGTAAGGGAATCTGGAGCACAGGCTATTTTCTCCTCTCTCTTCCCAGTTGTGGACAGTGACACTGGAAGAAACAAACAGGCCCAGTCTATTAATACGTGGCTCCAAGGCTAGTGTCACTGCCATAGTTTTGGGTTTTTCAGTAATGGGATGGTCTCCACAGTGACAGGCTTCCTGGCATCTGATGGGATTCACCTTTCTGAAAGGGGCAACAAGGTCTTTGCTCATGAGCTAGTGGGGTTCATCGACAGAGCTTTAAACTAGGCTTGAGGGGAAGGGGTGTAATATCAGGCTTGCCCATGTGAAGCTGTGGGGTGACAGGCAACGGTTAGAGGGGTGGGATGCTAGTGAGGGCCCTCAGCCTGTTGCTCTGAGACATGCTGGCTATGCTGCAGCACCCTTGAAGTCTTACAGAGATGAACCAGGGGCTCCTGAGGTGATAGAAGCCAAGAGGGATACACCAGTGAAATACCCCAGAGAAATTAAGGTGTTTTCCTCTAAGAAGGTGAAACAGCTGACAGCCCAGCTGAAGTGCCTCTACACAAATCCACGCAGCATGGGCAACAAACAGGAGGAGCTGCAAGCCACCATGCTGCTAGAAAGCTACGAGCTAATTGACATTACTGAAACTTGTTTTGACAAAGCTCATGATTTGAATGCAGCTATTGATGGCTACAAGGCTGTTCAGAAGGGACAGGTGAGGAAGGAGGGGCAAAGGCATCGCCCTCTACATCAAGAAATGGATAGAGTGTGAAGAGTTGTATCTGAAGAATGCCTCAGTCTTCACTGGCAACCTCTCTGCCTACACCTCTTGAGTGGAAGGACCACAAGACATGGACTAAGGGAGCAAAGTCCTTCCCACCGTAAGAGAAGATCAGGTTCATCACCACCTGAGGAACCTGCAGATATAGAAGTCTATGGGACCTGACGAGATGCATCTCAGAGTCCTGAGGGAACTGGCTGATGTAGCTGCCAAGACAGTCTCCATGACATTTGAAAAGTCCTGGCAGTCAGGTGAAGTCCCTGGTGACTGGAAAAGGGGAAATATTGCACCCATTCTTAAAGGGGGTAGAAAGGAGGACCCTGGGAACTATCAGTCTGCCAGCCTCACCTCTGTGCCTGGGAAGTTCATGGAACAGATCCTCCTAGAAGCTATGCTAAGGCACAGGGAGGACAGGGAGGTGATTTGAGACAGCCAGCATGGCATCACCAAGGGCAAGTCCTGCCTGACCAACCTCGTGGTGTTCTATGATGGAGTAATTCCATCAGTGGACAAGGGAAGAGCTATGGATGTCATCTATCCGGACTTCTGTAAGGCCTTTGACATGGTCCCCACAACATCCTTCTCTCTAAATTGGAGTGATATGGATTTGCTGGGTGGACTGTTTGGTGGACGAGGAATTGGTTGCATGGTCACATCCAAAGGGTAGTGGTCAACAGCACAATGTCCACATGGAGATCGGTGACAAGTGGTGTACCCTCAGAGGTCCGTATTGTGACCAGTACTGTTTAATATCTTCATCAACAACATAGACAGTGGGATCAAGTGCGCCCTCAGCAAGTTTGCAGGCTACACCAAGCTGAGCAGTGCAGTTGACACACCTGAGGGACAGGATGCCATCCAGAGGGACCTGGACAAGCTCAAGAAGTGGGCCCATGTGAACCTCATGAAGTTTAACAAGGCCAAGTGTAGAGTCCTGCACCTGGGTCAGGGCAACCCCAGTATCAAACCCCAGTATCAATGCAGGCTGGGAGACAAAGGATTGAGAGCAGCCCTGCCAAGACAGACTTGGGGCTACTGGTGGATGAAGAGCTGGACATGAGCCAACAATGTTTGCTTACAGCCCAGAATGCCAACTGTATCCTGAGCTGCATCAAAGGAAGAGTGGCCAGCGGGTCAAGCGAAGTGATTCTGACCCTCTACTCTGCTCTGGTGAGACCCCACCTGGAGTACTGTGTCCAGCTCTAGAGCCCTCAGGGCAAGAAAGACATGGACCCATTGAAGCAGGTCCAGAGGAGGGCCATAAAGATGATCAGAGGGCTGGAGCACCTCTCCTATGAGGACAGCTGAGAGAATTGGGGTTGTTCAGCCTGGAGAAGAGAATTCTCTGGGGAGATCTTATAGCAACCTTTCAGTACTTAAAGGGGGCTTATAAGAACGATGGGGACAAACTTTTTAGCAGGGTCCGTTATGATAGGACAAGCGGTAATGGTTTTAAACCAAAAGAGGGTAGATTTATACTAGATAGAAGGAAGAATCTTTTTCCAATGGTGGCGGTGAAAGACTGGAACAGTTTGCCCAGAGAGGTTGTATAAACCCCGTTCCTGGAAACGTTCAAGGTCATGTTGCACTGGGCTCTGAGCAACCGGATCTAGTTGAAGATAAGACTGCTCATTGCAGGGGAGGTTGTACTAGATGACATTTAAAAGTCCCTTCCACCTTCCAACCCAAACTAGTCCATGAGTCTATGATTCTATGATTCTATCTCAATTTTCTAATAGATATTATAGATACTACAGATACTACAGTATAGATAATATATGACAGTATAGAGCTGTAGTATAGACTTATATACAGTATACTGCAGTATAAATCTATACTTAAGGTATAGATCTACCACTACAGATACTACAGTATCCAGTGGTAGGATTGAGCTATAGAAATGGGCATTGGCATTTGTAACCGATTCTGCAGGACCACAGCAGGACCACAGCAGGACCACAGTTCTGTATTCAGATCTGTGCTGCTGTCTGCCATGAGGCAATTCACTCTTAAATATAGTCTTGTAAGAGTACTTAACCATTTTGAAACTCCCATGAAATTCTAGGTAAGCAGTATTCAACATTGATCCAATGTCAAGTGTTGATTTCTGTCATAAGCAGAAGAACTACATAGCAATGCTCTCTTGTTCTGATACTAACGTATATGGTGAAGTTAGTGGATCTTCCATTAAAGAAACAAGGCGTGGATGTAGGCAGTTTAGTAAGAAAAGGTTTTTCTCCACATCCCCTCCAGACTAGTAATATGCTCATTAGAATTCAGAAGTCCCCAAGTCCTGCTTAAATGAAGACCCTTTACACTTGCTGTAGGGATGGCAGAACTGACTTTGGATAAAGGGATCTGTCATAACATGCAGAAATGATGCTGGAAGTTTGAGATTCATCTCACTTAAGATATCTAAAGGTTACACATCTACTCTAAGCCCTTGGCTCTTTCTGTCATCAGTGGAAAGAGCTGGGGGCTCCAGAGAATGATTCATCTCAGCTGTCCTAGACATATGTCATGGTGAGATGAATCGCACTCTGAAGGTGCCTGTTCTCTCTTGTGACTATAAATGAATCGCAATGTGACTAAATCAGACCTAAAAACTTGGACTTAAAACTAATTTTCTGATACCTAACTGTGAGTAGATTAATCCCACTTCAATTGTCTTTTTGTTTTAACATTTTTTCAATGTAAAGAAAATAAATTTTTTCAATGTAGTCTTTCAAAGAACACAACTGTCATCAAAGTGAAATAGAACAATGATTACAGATAGAACAACTTTTATAGATCTTTACTAGTATCTTTAGCCTGGTAATAAGCATTTTATGTGGTATCATGGAAAGTGAAAACAAAGAAAATATCTTATAAGTGATTACTACCCTTCCACTTTCAGCATAATGTACCATAATTTATTTCCTGCTATGCTTGTGATCAGATTCAGTACACTTAACTTCACCAAAGCTAAATGTTGCCTGCTTAAAAGTTAGAAACCTTTAAGTTAAACACTTAAACTATTTATTTAGACCCTAGTGAGACTCACTGTTGAAATAAAAGCGCTTCCAGGAGATTTATCATGTCATCCTAACATATACATCCATAACAGGCAGAATAAATTGTCATTTCTAATGACAGCTACAGAAAGGGCTCAAATAAGTAGATTAGACTGGATTATCAGGAAGAAGAGGTAGCTGAAATGTTTTTTAGGCAGCTGGAGAAGACCTCATAACCACAGACCTTGGTACTCACAGGCATCTTTAACCACACCAATATCTGCTGGAAGAGCGATAGCTGGGAACAAGTAATCCAGAAGATATTTGAAATATATTAATACAATTTCTTGGTACAGATGATCAATAAACTGAATCGAGAAGGTGCTCTGTTGGACCTGCTGCTCATGAACAAGAAAGTACTGGCTGAAGATATGAAGGTCAAAGGCAGCCTTGGTTGCAGTGACTATGAAATTATGGATTTTGAGATCCTAAGAGAACTGAGCAAGACAAAGAGCTGAATTATGAGCTTGGACTTCTGAAAAGCAGATTTTGGGCTGTTCAAGGATGTACTTGGTAGGATCCCATGTGAAACTGCCCTGGAGGACAAGAGGCCTAAGAGAGCTGGCTGATCTTCAAGGACAGCCTCCCCAGAGCTCAAGAATGGTCCGCTTCTAGATGCAGAAAGTTGATGGCAGGAGGCCACCATGGATGGACATGGAGATCCTGACTGAGTTCAGCACAAAAAAAAGTACACAGAAGGTGGAAGTAGGGACAGGCTACCAGGGGAGGTGGGGGGAGAATACAAAGATATTGCTTGCACATGTAGGAACAGAGTGAGGAAAAACAAAGCTGATCTGGAGTTAAAATGAGCAAGAGAGATGAATGACAACAAGAAAGGTTTCTGTAAGTACTTTGAGAACAAAAGAAAGGCTAAAGAGATTATGGGCCCATTGCTCAGTCAGGCAGGGGTTCTAATGGGAAAAGACTGAAATACTCAATACTTTTTTTGCCTCAGTTTTCCCTTGTATGACTTTCCCCGGACCTCTCAGGTCACTGAGCCTCCTAGCAAAGTCTGTGTGAGTGAAGAAATACCCACTTTAGAGTAACATATGTTTAGGCATAACTTAACCCTCCCAGATGTGCACAAACTAATGGGACGTGGTGGGATGTATCCAAGGGGCTGATGGAGGTGTCTGATGTCATTTAAAGACTGCTGTCTATCATAACAAATAGTCCTGTCAGTCAGAGGAGGTTCCCAATGGCTAGAAGAAATCAAATGTCTTTCTTACCCATCTTTGGGAGGGAGGATCCAGGAAACTACAGGTTGGTCAGCCTCACTTCAGTTCCTGGGAAGGTGATGGAGCAAATCCTCTTAGAAGCCATTTCTAAAAATATGAAGGACAAGAAAGTGGCTGGAACCAATCATCACGGATTTAAGAAGGGCCAAATAAACCTTATTTCCTTCTATGAGGTGACTGGTTCTGTGGACAAAGGGAGGGCAATGGATCTTTTATACCTTGACTTTAGGAAGACCTTTGACAGTTTCCCACAGTCCACCATGGCAGTCAGGCTGGAGCACAGGTTGTGCAAGGAGTGTCTGTAAGAGCTAGGTCTGTTCAGTAGGTAGAAGAAAAAGCTCAAGGAAACGTTATTGCTGTCTGCAACTATCTGATCAGAGCATACAGAAAAGACAGGCAAACTCTCTTCCTGGAATCATAGAATCATAGAATGGTTTAGGTTGGAAAGGACCTTGAAGATCATCGAGTTCCAACCCCCCTGCCATAGGCAGGGACACCTCCCACTAGACCAGGTTGCCCAAGGCCACGTCCAGCCTGGCCTTGAACACCTCCAGGGATGGG
>VUYV01000079.1:2375008-2467740 GCA_008711295.1 Anarhynchus alexandrinus | reverse complement strand
GGATCTGCTCCATGATCTTGCCAGGCACAGAGGTGAGACTGACTGGCCTGTAGTTCCCCGGGTCTTCCTTATTTCCCTTTTTGAAAATGGGGGTTATGTTTCCCCTTTTCCAGTCATCAGGAACCTCGCCAGACTGCCACAACTTCTCAAATATGATGGCTAGTGGCTTAGCGACTTCATCTGCCAGTTCCCTCAGGACCCGCGGATGTATCTCATCAGGTCCCATGGACTTGTGCACCTTCAGGAGGTGTCCAGCAACAGGACAAGAGGCAATGAACACAAGCTGGAGCACAGGAGACACTGATACTGATGTATGGAATAATACTTGCAAGCAAGGAGGTGATCAACACTGGCACAGGCTGCCCAGAGAAGCTGGGGAATCTCCACCCCTGGAGGTTTTCAAGACTTGACCAGAAATGTCTCTGATCACCCTAAAATGTTTAAACCTGTTTAAAGGAGGGGAGTGGATGAGATAAACTCTGGATGTCCCTTACAACCTAAATTATTCTATAAGTCAATGATTCTGTTCAATTTCTAGATGTTTAAATTCAGGTGAAATGAATTCCAGTCTTGGGTAGGAGTCAACTTGAGAGTAAATTTTTAAATTTATGTGCCTACCTGTTTAATAGATATCTGAACTCCCATTATAGTATTTGGTGATCTAATTAGTACAATGGAGCCTACTGAGCCATGTCTTGAGGTTGAAGTCTAGTGTTTTGGAGCCCGCTCCCATAATGGTATGTAAGGACACAACACATTACATGCAGGCGTGTAATACCCACAATGCTGACTCTCTAAGATCAGGAGGTGGAAGCCCATTCCTGTCATGATTGCAGGTTCAGATAAGTGAAGTAAATAAACAGAATCACGTGCTATGAAATATGCAACAAGGGGCCTGGACTATAATTAGTCATCTTCAGAGATTTATAATCATGTATTATTGCTTTAAAATATCAGTTTAGTGAAAACATAACTGTGTTAACACAAAAAAGATTTTACAGACCTTTCCTGTATTTAGATTAGCATAAACCCCCCCATTTAGACATTTTGCCCACTTTAGGATCAGTGCCAAAATAAACCCAAAATGTAATTGAATTAAATTTGAATTGAATTTCGCTTTACAACACTGACATTTTGAACTGAGATTTCAGGCACGAGTTGCTCAAGGTTAGTTCAAAGTTTAGAGGAGCTACAGAAAAGATTAGATTAACTGGAAATACATAAATAAATGACCTGAAATCAAATCTTTTTTATCATATATTTTTAAGTGTGGGCACCATGACATTTTCATCCCCCAACTCAACCTTACTACAAAGGGATCACTCTGATCTGTTTTTTAAAGTTTTAAAGATCAATATCAGGAATTCAGATTTTACTCCTTTGTGGTCTCTCTGAAATTATTGCTTTTCTTAAAAACCCAGTTACTGGGCACCACTGAGAAGAGTCTGGCTCCATCTTCTTCATTCCCTCCCATCAGGTATGTAAGTTTTCTCCAACCTGTTGAGGCCCCTCCACATGGCAGTGCAATTGTCTGGTGTATCAACCACACCTCTGAATTTTGTATCATCTGCAAAATTGCTGAGGGCACTCTCTGTCCCATTGTCCAGGGCAGTAATGAAGATGTCCACTTATCTAATCTGTACTTTCCCAGTTTGCCTGTGAGAGAAACAGTCTTGCAAGCCTTACTAAAGCTGAGATAAACAATACCTACTGCTCTCTCCTAACCCATCAAGTCAGTCATCTTATTGTAGAAAGCTGTCAGGTCGGTCAAGCATGATTTTCCTTTTGTAAATGCATGCTGACTACCTTCTCACCTTCTCGTTTGTCCTTCATATGTTTTGAAATGTTCAGGGTGATTTACTCCATCAGCTTCCCAGGGCTGTCTCCCTTCAGCCCTACTTTATGGTTTTCAGGGTCTCTCCTGCCTGCATCATCCTATGTCTTTTGCTTGACAGCCTGATCCACTGCTTCCTCACTTGACTTCAGATCATCATGTCTCTCCCTCATTGTTCCTAGTTATAAGCTGTCTTTGCCAGGTTGGCCACCCTTTGAATAAAGATGCTTTTGCCCTGTGTAGTCAGATGGTTCCCATTTCTTCCTAGCAGTCCTCAGTCCTCAAAGAGCATCTGATGGTTGTAAAACCTGAATTCCTATTGTCAACACCGGTTGTGCAAGAACTGCAATTAACAATAATCACAGTTTCAACTAGTTTATAGATTTTTCATCTATGGTACACAGTGCCTTGTTAATGTGAGGATTAGCTTCCTTTCCAAGAACGACTACACAGTAAAAAAGGTATAAAGATGAGGGGGTTTTATTCTTGTAACCGGCAGTTGATATTAGCTGTGGAATATTTCTTGGAAATTCATGAGACTCTCCCAGAGGTCAGTGCTCCTTTAGTACAAAAAGAAAAGAAAGAAAAAAAAAAAAGTCCTTAAAAGCCAAACTAACAAGTGTGTGCTTCCCACTGGGCTTGTGAATGCTTTGCTTGCTGTACCTTGTTAAATGTAAATTCAAAAAAAGTCAAGCAGATACCTGCTGGGAAACATGTAGCTTCAGTTTCTAACTGGGTCATACCCAAATCTGTCACAAAGGGCATGACTGCCAAGTAAAAATGATGTTCATGATCAATCCTCTTTTTATAAACAGACTGCTCTGCCCCTAAACTTCCCAGCACAGCCCCACCATAGAGCGCAGAAGGCATCAGAACATATGAGTTCAACCTTTATAATGAAGGGGGTTTGTCTCTGACAATGGGATTTATCTCACCTAAATTTGGAGGTAGGACTCAGTTGAAGGTTAAGACACCTGAATTTTGATACCTGTATGTAGTTGCCTTTATGGGATGACAGGTGTCTAAACTCTTTGCCAAACGGAACCATAGCCGTACCATCAGTGGAGTTTAGGAGGTGATTCAGCTGACCAGAAGCCTAATACATGATTCAGTTGCCTTTAGCTAGGCAGTTACCTAACCTGCCCACAGCTGCCTAACCAGAGGTACCAAATGCAAAAGGCTGCCAGTTATGGCACAGCAAATATATGAGACCTGTGTCCTTCTGCAATGGCAGCTGGCAGTTGGGACTGTCCCATATGGGTGTCCTCTGAGTATGATGAGGTTAAGGAGAGGAGCTGGCTAATTTTCCTGCCTAAACTTGTGTAGGGTTGTTACCAGAATATGGTTTCATTGATGACTTATTTTATTTCTTTCTTCCACAATTTTCATTCCTATAGGACAAAGCAGGCACCTGCAATGATCCAGTCTTTCTTTGTCACATGGCAGAAAGCGCCCTGCAAGGAACAACACTAACAAGATACCTATAGCCTTCTCCTCACCCCTTGTAAATCTTCCTTTGCTGAGCATGCATGAACAGATAAAAGCAATGCTCAACATTTCATTTTGTACTGATAGCTTTCAAGCACTGCGAACCTTGATCCATTGTAAAGGCTGTTAATTACTATATAGTGTATATCAATATTATCACCAAAGGCACATTCAAATATTTCCATTACATAGGCATTGCGTTATGAAAATTATTGGATTTATTCTGAACAGCACACAACAAACCAAATTACAGTTCTTTGTCAAATATGCTCTGCTTCAGCAATTCTTTATTGACGGACCTAAAATGAATGCTTGCTGAATTCACAATCAAAAGAAGACAATATATTTATTTGAATATGAAAATCATTGGTATTACAATGAATTTCCTTATGTGAAATCGTGATCAAGCAAAATATTTCCATCTCTTCAAGCAATGTGAAATTTCAGATAACAATAATTCTTACATTTGTTCACTGCTTCCCATCAGTTGTCTTCAGTAAGCCTTGCCATCTAGTGTGTGAAATTCTAATACCATTTATGCATTAATGAAATTGAAGAAGAAATTATATAATTTGCCACAGATACAAATGGTGTTACTTTAAAACCAGAATAGGAGTTCTTGAAGAGCTGAATAAACAGTTCACATGTCACTGTGGAAGTAGAGGAACTGTAATATGCTTTACCAATGGGTATGTAGGCCAAATGTCCTAATACACTTTGGTTTTGGTTAAAATTTATTTTAAATAACTTTTCCAAAGAACTAAAATCTAACTTTATTTTTACAAGTATGCAAAATACTAAGGGCACCCGGACATTTATTTTGATTTTCCATGATTATTTTTTTCTAAATTCCATTAGTCCATGGAATTATTCCTTCATTTTATGTTAATTGAGAATGAAGGACTGAAGTAATATAGGGAGTGTCTATCTTTAAGGTGACTGAAGTAACCAAAATAATTAGGGTGACACAAATATCTTCAGTGCTCTGTTTTGTACCAAACACAAAACCCTCTACTGTTCACAGAGAGAGAACTGATGAGCTTACCAGTCATGTACATACAGTGTTAAAACATAGTTTTCTTAATACCAAAGAGGTGTATTTGATAAATCTGCAATTTTCATTATGACACTGCATCTCTTTACTCCTGCTCTTGTGTTATATTCTTCATTCTCCTCCTGTCTGGTGAACCACCCCAGTCTGCTCAAAGGAAAAATAGACCTACTTTGAGTTACTAAATAATAAATAAGAAAGTAATCATCTAGTTTTGTAACATGGAACATTGCACAGCTTATGAGTGCTATCATTCTTTCTCCACACCAAGGTAACTGTAGGCTGAGGTTCCAGTGACAGGTTATTGTGGACTCAGTTGAAATGTAAAATCAGTTCCAGATCAAGCCTATGAGAATTACTACTAACGTAAAACCAGGAATGCCTGGCACCTCAGCTGAGGCTGGGCCTCCTCTTTGCTAGATGTACGAAGCTCTCTGGAGATGGTTTGGGTTGTCTCAAATCGCACCAGTCACCTCTGTTGGACACCTGAGTCCTGCTCTCCAGGCTGTTAGGTTTAATCTGTCTCTGGACACCCCTGACTACATGCATTCAATGTCAGTTGACTGCACTGGATATTTAAATACATAGACCACTAAATGTCTTAGTCTTTTTCTTGAGGTGAATCTTATTTCCTTCACACTCACTGCTTAGGGCATAAAAAGACTAGACAAATGTGGTTGTAAGAGTTTATACTTCATACACATCTAGGTGAAGTGACTGTCAGAGGTAGCGCGGGCAATGAAGGTGCCTCAGAAGAACTGCAGAGGAGTGAGTCCAAGCAGTTTGTCATTGTCATAGACAACCTGAGACAGCATGGTACCCTTGCAGTCTCAACATGGAGCATTCACCACAAAGATATCCTTCCTCTCAATTGAAAACATAGGTTAGAAGCATAATTAGCAAAGGAAATATTTGCTGTGTTGAAAGATATGGAAAGTTGTTACTCGTCTATTTTCAAATAGCAGTGGGAAGGGGCTGGGGGATATCTTCCTGGCAGTTGATATCGTGCAGTCATGTTCCTCTCCATCTGGCAAGTTGAGCATGTAAATTCAGTTCCTGAAAACTGAGAAAATGGCAGCAGCTCAGAAAAGACATTTCTTTGTTCCACAGCTAGGCGTTTCTGGTGTGGCTGTAGCTACAGAAAATCACAGGAACTGCTATCCATCCACTTTTCAAGGAAAAAAAAAGACACTTAGGTAATTTGATATGAATTTTAACAATATCTAATATGAAGAAGAAAGGAAAATGTTTGTTTTCAAGCAATAATTTAGGGAATATGTACTAAATATTTAAGCTAAAACGAGGCTTCTTTTATGCTATACAAACAAAGGAAAAGCCTGTATTGGCAGAATATTAATCCTGTTTACAAAACAGAAATAAGGTAAATGATCTTTACCACTCTGACTTTTACCTGAGTGTAAGCTTTTCTGAACTCGATGATCCTGGAATTTTCTTACCAAAAGACAATATAAGAAATTAACCCACCCANGCCGCAATAAGATCTCCCCGGAGCCTTCTCTTCTCCAGGCTGAACAGCCCCAACTCCTTCAGCCTCTCCTCATAGGAGAGGTGCTCCAGCCCTCGGATCATCCTCGTGGCCCTCCTCTGGACACGCTCCAACAGGTCCATGTCCTTCTTATGTTGGGGAAACATTTTCTGTAGCTACAGAAAATCACAGGAACTGCTATCCATCCACTTTTCAAGGAAAAAAAGACACTTAGATAATTTTATATGAATTTTAACAATATCTAATATGAAGAAGAAAGGAAAATGTTTGTTTTCAAGCAATAATTTAGGGAATATGTACTAAATATTTAAGCTAAAACGAGGCTTCTTTTATGCTATACAAACAAAGGAAAAGCCTGTATTGGCAGAATATTAATCCTGTTTACAAAACAGAAATAAGGTAAATGATCTTTACCACTCTGACTTTTACCTGAATGTAAGCTTTTCTGAACTCGATGATCCTGGAATTTTCTTACCAAAAGACAATATAAGAAATTAACCCACCCATACCAACACTCATTTTGCTCTATGTTTTGTTATTATACATTGTCCATTGTTGTATATTCTGAGATCAAGTTTTGTTGCCTAACTGAAATAATTTCTAACTTCATTTTGATTTTAGGTTTTCAAACTCTGTTGTGTTGCTCATAAATTCAATATTCTTGTATCCATGGCAACAAGAAGATGTGCATACTTTGTCTTAAAAATTATCTCACTAAAAAGTCAAACACTTGAAATGGAAAGCACTTTGCATGTCAGAACTTCACTGGATTTCAGATAGACAATTATGAACAAGAAATCAATTGTGTAGTGACTTTGCTGCTGGATGTACTGTAATTACATCTCTGCTTCACAATGCACTTTTATGGCTCAAGGTTCTTCAAAATGAAAACCAAAGTGCTGCATCTATATTTATTAAATGCTAATGCATTCCTAACAGGAAGACTTAACTCTACAAATGTTTAACAATTATGTAGAATGCACTAAAGTGCTCTCAGCTAAATCAGTTTGTTTTCATCTTTTTTATTCTAATTTTCACTGGAATTCAACAGCAAGACATTGGTCTTAAAAATACAGGAATAGGAATCAGCACATTTTTTAAAGACTTCAACTCACATACAAGTTTCGGTAAGCCAGAACAGTAAAGGCTAGTATAGGCGGTGAAGAGAGGGTAAATGTGATCTTCCCACTCAAAATAAGTCCCTAAATTTATTTAAACAAGACTGGCTTTAGAAATAAATGCTGACATAACCCCGCTAATTACAGCCAAACTTTATGAGCGTTGGCTTCCCAGGCCCCTAAAATGTGCTTGGAAGATAAATGCACAAAATAAAGCCATTAGAGCCAAGGTTGGAATCCAAACAGCTACAACTTCCAGAACAGGTTAGGGTGGCCAGTTTTATATCAGTGTCTAATGTCCAAATATCTTCAAGAAGAGTTAAGACAGTCATTTAGTCATCAAAGTTCAAAGTGTCCATGTTTGAAAATACCACCCACATTTTTCTTTCTTATGTAGCAGTAGTAGAACAAAGAACAAATCATCAGGTGTGAATTACTTTTTAAAAAACTGGTCAGAATTACTTGTAGTAAAACACAAACAAGTAGATTCTGAGATGAAGAAGACTTTAATTGAACACTGCAGGGAATTATCTCTATTGAATTTTTAAGGGGAAATGCAGGAAAATATGCAACAATTAGAGTTTGTTGCCTGTCATAAACCCTGGTTTGAGAACATACGGTTCTTCAGCATTGTTTATAGTTGAATAAACAAACTGCAAAATGTGAACAATATTTTTTTTTTCTGATGATGTATTAGAATAAGTGTACACCTTAGGTTTGGATGACTGCACCTTACCAACATATCAGTTTGGAGTTGCAGTTCTGCTTTCCTTAATGAATTTGAAGCCCACCACTTCACACTGTCTGTCCTATGAACTGGCATGTTCAAACAAGCAATTGCTCCTTAGTTTGAAAAAACTTCTGGGACGTTTGAAGGAACCTGTGTTGGAAACCCTTTATTCTGTATGAGTATAGGGGAAAGAAACATAAATTGGTATTGCAATCTCTTTTCCATGTTTATAATCTCTTCTGAGATGACAGCTCTCAGATGGAGAGAGACAGAAACATTTGGACCAGCTCATTGTTAATGAGATTTCTTTCTTAGCAAGTGTCTTATTCCTCTTTTATTTTTCATTTTATTCTCATTTTTGGTCTACTCTTCTATTATCTTCTCTTGGCATCTTTGGATTTTTTATGTTTAACGGGCATGTAAAGCACAAATTGAATGCCAAGGTAAGGTCAACAGTTCCAAATGATGTCTGCAATAGTTTCTTCAATTTAATTTTCTCTTTGTGCTTTACCTACACATCAGTCCTGACTTTCATAGGTGCTAACTGCTCACAACTTGCACTAGCTTGTTTTAATATTGCTATGGACTCAGGTCTTAAAAGGTTTCTCAAGCAACTCAAAGGTTTCTTGAGTTTAGATTGAAACTTAACCCCCGCCCCCAGCAACATGATATTGAATCAATAAATTATTTTGGCTACCTTCATCTCCTGACATTGAAATCATAAAAATAATTTTTTAGGAAAAGACAATTTCACACAACCAGTTTTGCTGGATCTGATGTGGACATTCAAGGTAATAAATTGCTTCTGAAACTCTTGGTTTTAGCTTCCAAAACCAGAAGAGCCCAAATAATGAAACTTTCCATTCCCTAATAAAGACTAAGCATGATTAGACTTTGTATGTAATAATACAGAATGTTGTTGTAAATTCTTAAGGTGATTGCTTTACAGAGGATCATCTTAATAAAGGAAATATGTGGGGTTGATCTAAACCTAGGACTCCTATGAGCTACAAGAAACAAACAAACAAAAAATATAGGCAATGCTTTCCATATGCTTATGTAGAAATATAAGGTATATTGGTCCCTTCTCGGGACCGGTACTGTTTCGTATCTTCATCAATGAAGTGGGTTTGAGTGCATCCTCAACAAATTTGTGGATGCAACCAAGCTGAGTCGTGTAGTTGACATGCTGGAGAGAAGGGATGCCATCCAGAGGGACCTGGACAGACTCAAGAAGTGGAACTGTGGAAACCGCATAAGGTCCAACAATGCCAAGTGCAGGGTCCTGCATGTGGGTCAGGGCAACCCCCAGTATCAATATAGGCTGTGGGGGCAAAGGGATTGAGAGCAGCCCTGCCAAGAAGGACTTGGTGGTACTGGTAGAAAAAGCTTGAAAAGCTGAACATGAACCAGCAATGTGCACTCGCAGCGCAGAAAGCCAACTGTATCCTGGGCTGCATCAAAAGAAGTGTGGCCAGCACATCAAGGGAGGTGATTCTGGCCCTCTAATCTGCTCTCGTGAGACCCCACCTGGAGTCCTGCGTCCAGCTCTGGAGCTCTCAACATAAGGACGTGGACCTGTTGGAGCAAGTTCAGTGGAGGGCCACAAAGATGATCAGAGGTCTGGAGTACTTCTCCTATGAAGACAGGCTGAGAGAGTTGGGGTTGTTCAGCCTGGAGAAGAGAAGGCTCTGGGGAGACCTTATTGTGGCCTTCCAGTATCTGAAAGGGGCCTACAGAAAAGATTGGGACAAACTTTTTATTAGGGACTGTAGCGATAGGATGAGGAGTAAACTGAAAGAGGCTAGATTTAGACTAGATAGAAGGAAGACGTTTTTATAACGATGGTTGTGAAACACTGGCACAGGTCGCTCAGAGAGGTGATAGGTGCCTCATCCCTGGAGACATTCAAGGTCAGTTTGGACGGGGCTCTGAGCAACCTCGTCTAGCTGAAGATGTCCCTGCTCATTGCAGGGGGGGTTGTACTAAGAGACCTTTAAAGGTCCCTTCCAGACTATTCTATGATTCTGTGATTCTATATCTAAATTGTTCCAACTTCTTCTAATTGTCCTGTTTTTCCCCTACTCCCTAGTTACAGATTTCTAAAAGGAGAGAAATTAACGGAAGAAAATTTCAGTAACAGACATACCAGCTAGTTGTTCTTTAGTGTAGCTTTCCTATGCTCATAGGACAGAATGCAAATTTCTGCAGGCAAGGGCAGGCAATATTTAGAATTTCAGAAATTAGCTCTTAGATTAACTCGTAAAAGCTGCTGCAGGAAAGCATAGTGTTACTTATGTGCAGCAAGATTTTTAAAAAGCATTGTAATATTCTCTTTCCCTTTTGCCCTTCTGCCCTGTTCTAACAGTAATTTCTTCCCATCATGTGATTTTTTCCGTAATTTTTCTCAGTTTAGAGTATTTTATCATCATTTTAAGTCTAGAGTTCTGGAAGTGCAGTTACAATTATGAATAATTACTGTAGAAATCAATTGAACTAATGATGTTTCATACATCATCTTCTTTGACTAAGAAAATTTTCACCAAAACTCAGGACATCATTAAACCTCAGGTTTGACACATACACTGTCCATTGCTTGACTAGCGTATTGTGTCTGTATTGACATGAGATTTGTTTTGTTTTGTTTTCTGGTTGAAGTGAGCCTCACGAGACCTGATATCCCATAAGTAATTATTCCCTTATATTTCTTATTTGCATTTTGACTCTGAATGAAGGACAGCATCTAAAATATTCATACCTGGTTCTTGAACCTTTAAAAATGCTTATCCTACTAGAAGCTTAGACTGAAGTGAAAACTCAACCCGCCCCTTGTTTATTCCTTTCTCTAACACCATTTGAAACGTCACTGCAGCCATTTTAATTGCTCCTTGGCCTAAAGTTCTCACCCTTCCTAAGTCCTCTAGATCAACTTGATCATTCAATTCTTTATTACAGCCCTGTGAAGATTTTTCTAAAATACAAAATTCCTTTCCCTTTGAGACCTGGATGTCATGGCTTGAAGGTAAGATGTTCCTTCCAAAGATCTTTTCCAGTCCCCGAGGCATACTTTTTCAAAAGATAAGGCCATGGCTCCACACCTTTTGGTGTGATATTCTGTTCTAGTGCTGCTCTGAAGAGGGTTGACATCTCGAAAAAATGATATTATACTCAGTTTGACTCTGCAGGAGATGGAAAGTAGAAAAAAAAGTGGGCAGGTGGACAGTCACACTGATTTCCAGAATTCACTCCTGTAGAAATTATTTTGTATTTTGTGGGGTATGTGCTTTCTGTTTACAAACATTTTGTTTTTTGCCCCCTGCTTTTGAGAGTACTATGAGATGTTTTTAAAAATTTACCATTTATCCTCTTCTGTGCAACTATTAATACTTTACAAAAATCTTTCAGTATAATGAGAATTATGTGAGATAGAAGAAGAACTTATATGCAGGGAAATATAAGAGAAACAAAATCTCAGTGGGACTGAAGTATTCAAAACTGCTCCTCTGTGGATGAGCAGCAAGACCAGAAGGAAAGCAGGAAGGAGACAAGGGATTTGGAAATTTATTGGAAAAAGAAGAAAAAGTTCAGGTTCCCTGGACTATTTTTTGTATTTTGCTCTGGTGATCTGATAAAAATGCATGTACAGCTTGAGGAAAGAGGTATGAAAGCAAGGTTCTGCCTCACCCAGATAGACATTATCTAAATAACCAGGGACAGAGATCTGAAATGTATGTATACCTGCAGCTAATATAAACTAAATATAGGCCCATACTTCTAGCCTTGGGGCAAAAAGTGCAGATGTAGGCTAATATGTTGAGGAATAGGATCATTACATAATGGCTATTAGAACATGGCTATTTTGCATTGGGATATTTTGTGCCTTTGCTGTTTTGTTTCCTCTCTTAATTCCTTAACACCCCTATAGCGATGTATTTGTTAGCAAGGAAGCCATTGGAAATCTATATTGAATTACACATATCCACATTTTAATGCGGATACTGTGCATTTAACTGTGAGTAACAAGTATAACGCAGACATTTCTCAGTTCTTCACACCTTGGCGTAAGAGATATTTCTTACCTTTTTTTGAGGGGGGGCGGGGGCAGGGTGTGGTGGTGCAGTGTTTCTCCCACAGTACTTCCCGCTTCCCACTTCGCAGTAGCAATGTTGTCACTGGTCTTTTGGAATATGTGAATTTACTGCAGCTAAAGATCCCTGTCTGTATGTGACTGACGGAAGCAGTGTATTGCATTGTAATGTTGATACCCCATTTCCCTTTGGGAACTCACACATTCTTCACACAGAATCTGTAACTCTTTATGGCCTTTCTCCTGATGCATAAGCTAACTGGAAGAACTCTAGAAATCAGACTGAAATGCAGTTTAAGTGAGTGCGAAGATTCCCATTATGGTGTGGCTTATGATATTATTCTTGTATGCAACTAGTTGTAATACTGTTCGTAGTATGAAACATTCAGTTACAAATGCAAAGGTAAAGGATTTGTTTTAGTAATGGCAGGGGTCAGCCTGGTCTGAAATTTAATATCTGAGATATTTGTGCGTTTGTTGGGCTTTGTTTGGTTATATAGATTCAGCCTTTCTCATCCAAATCCAGCTGATGTCTGGTAAATACCAAGACCATTCTACTTTCTAGAATAAATCAAATTAAGTCTAATTTAAATACAAATAAACCAAGCTACTTGAGTAGTAATGATTAGGAATAAGAAAAAAAAATCCACTTCAAGGAAGTGATATGGTTTTAATGGTTGTTGCTAGTTAGGCAAAAAAACCCAAACAAACAAACAAACAAAAACCCAAAAAAGCCCCACAGAGATGGAAGTTATTCATTATGAAGAGAATCAAAAACCAAATAGCATTGTAAGGGAGCTTTTTTCCAGCCCTTCGCTTTGGTCTCAGATTTTTTTGGATGGAAATAAGGTAATGGAAGAAAGTATTCATCAGGAAGATAGGATTCATCTCTCCTCATTATACCTACCTGAAAGCTCAAGTTCTGGTCTAGGCTAGTCATCCAGGTTCTCTGAAGTCAGTGAAGAGGGACAGACACCTCTTTTGGATGTGTAGAAATGGCTAGAGCCAATTTGGGCACTTTGAATGAGCTAACTTTTTCCCTTAATAACAATGCTGAGACTAGATGGTTAACTTCAGGTTATCTCTTATCAGTGTCTTCAAAAAATTGTGATAACCTGAAAAATCTCTAGTTTTAACAGACTTTCACAGTGTTCACTGTGCAGGGAAGTAGCTCACAGACTCCATGGAGGTCTGACCTGTGACTTGTGCTGTTCAACATATTTATGAATATTAATAATGAGGTGAAAAAAATTGCTTATAAGACTTGATTAATTGGGATAATAAAGATGATGGCTAATGGTGGAGAACTGCAGATGTTTGCAATATTGAATCACTAGGCAATGGATTGCTGACAAAACTCAAATGTAATATGTCACACAGGAAAAATAAAAGCACTTCTTTTTTATTTGCAGAGATAAGTTCTGAGTTAACTGTTGCCACTCAGAGATGAGATCTTTGAGTCAAAAATCATCATTGCATAGATGGTAATTGGAAAGGATAAGACAGCATGCCAGAAAGTTATACACCACTGTGGTGGAGTATAACTCCATAGTGCACTTGCATTTGGAGGCAGTCATGTTCCCTACTTCTCAGAAGAAACACATGACAACTGAAAAGATGACGTGGAGGATCAAAAGTGTGGATGGGTCTTTGACTGGGTAACCACTAAATGGATTAGGGCATTTCAGCTAGGATAAGATAACTGAGACGTCATTTGGTGTATAAACAGCAGAAAGAATCATAGAATCATAGAATCATAGAATGGTTTAGGTTGGAAAGAACCTTGAAGATCATCGAGTTCCAACCCCCCTGCCGTAGGCAGGGACACCTCCCACTAGACCAGGTTGCCCAAGGCCACGTTCAGCCTGGCCTTGAACACCTCCAGGGATGGGGCCTCAACAACCTCTCTGGGCAACCTGTTCCAGTGCCTCACCACCCTCAAAGTGAAAAACTTCTTCCTAATGTTCAATCTAAACCTGCCCTCTTCCAGTTTGAAGCCATTCCCCCTTGTCCTGTCACTACATGCCCTAGTAAAAAGTCCTTCCCCAGCTCTCCTGTAGGCCCCCTTTAGGTACTGGAAGGCCGCTATAAGATCTCCCCGGAGCCTTCTCTTCTCCAGGCTGAACAGCCCCAACTCCTTCAGCCTCTCCTCATAGGAGAGGTGCTCCAGCCCTCGGATCATCCTCGTGGCCCTCCTCTGGACACGCTCCAGCAGGTCCATGTCCTTCTTATGATGGGGACTCCAGAGCTGGACGCAGTACTCCAGGTGGGGTCTCACGAGAGTGGAGTGGAGGGGCAGAATCACCTCCCTCGCCCTGCTGGCCACACTTCTTTTGATGCAGCCCAGGATGCGGTTGGCCTTCTGGGCTGCGATCGCACATTGCTGGCTCGTTGAGCTGTTGAGCTTCTCGTCAATCAGCACACCCAGGTCCTTCTCCTCAGTGCTGCTTTCCAGCCATTCCCTGCCCAACCTGTAATTGTGCTTGGGATTGCCCCGACCCAGATGTAAGACCTTGCACTTGGCCTTGTTGAACTGCATGAGGTTGGCTTGGGCCCACCTCTCCAGCCTGTCCAGGTCCCTCTGGATGGCATAAGATGAATAAGAATTTATTGTTCACTGTCCTTTCCACAAGAAGTAGAATAAACCAAATAAAACTATCAGCACACAGACTCAAAACAAGCAGAAAGAGACGCTTCTTCTCATAGGCATGGTTACATTACAAAACTAACTTTGGATGTGCAGAGGTTAAAAGCTTAATATAGGTTCAAAACATGTTTTTTGAAATCATGAAGGGAAAAGACATTAGAGGGCATTAAATAAAAAGACAATAGCTGTGGATTAGGCAGCTCTTGAGGCACAGTCTGCTGCATGATGAGAAAATGTACTAGGAAGTCTCATGTTGCGCTGTCTTGGTTGTAATCCTTCTCAGCATCTGCTACTTGTCCCGTGCCAGGGACACGATACTTTTCTAGATGGTCTGTTGATCCTATTATTTCGGCTACTCCTATATTCTTTACTGCACACTCATTTCCCTGCCACCATCAGCCAGAGTGCATTCTGAGTCTTGCAGGTTTTCATAGAGTTTCATTAAATATAGCTTCTGAGATTTCAAAAAAAGGTTTTTCAGCTGAAAAATCCATTCTCTTCCCATTTTAGCTCTCTCTTTGCTGTTTCAATCCAGTTTTATATATGTCTTAGAGAATACTGAAGTTACAGGATAAAATTGTTGCAAGTTCACTGTTCAAGATAGAGTTAGTGATTAACTGTGGAATGAAGTTTGACTTTCTGAAGTTCTCTATGTGCAGTACTTGTGCAGGATTCTGTACACGAGCAAATTTATTTGACTTCAGAAACTGACTAATGTATTTAATTAATATTTTTTATTAAATTTGAACTATCAGGTCATGCTGAAAATTTTGTTGAAGCCACCAGAGAAAGGAAGAAAAAATGTTTCATATTTCATGTCTTTACAATATTTACAATATTACATTTAATATTTTTTTCTGGTACAACATTATCTTTGTCCAGCTTTTAACAGTTTATCTACAGTTTGCTATTCAATTACTTCTGTTATTGGCCTAATAGTACTTTGGGCCAATTGTAGACTTTCCTATATTTTTCTGGCTTTGCAGTGACTTGGAAACAATTTATTCAGATTTTTTTGTACCTTGTCTTCCTTTAAATTCAGGACCATGTGTATATCCAAATATCCCACATTAGAACTTTCCCCTACAGATACTTTAGAAGAATATTCAAGAGAAAAAATATTTGTTTCTTATATAGAACAAGCAACACATTTTGTGCCTGCTTTAAAAAATGCAATGTACTTTTTATATGTTCACATGATTTTGCTATATCCACTTATTAATAAATTTTAGAAATAATTAAGGTAGATAGTTCAGGTAGATATTTGCAGTTATGTTGGATTCTGTACCCATCATCTGCTCAATCTGTAATACAGTGGCTTGTAAATTTTATTTCTCAAACTAAAAGTTGAGATTAGCATGGATGGAACAGTAGGAGTTGGATGATACTGTACCAAATATTCTTCCAATTTTCACCTCATAATGTCATTTTAAATTCAGTTTCACGTTTAATTTCCACTTGAATTCAAGTGAACTAAGTCTCTAACTCTCTCTCTAACTCTCATTATCTGTCAATTCTGCTTAATCATCATCCTTTATTGTGGAAAATAAATTAACTCCACAAATAATCCCTCAGGAACTCTGGGTTTCTAAAGGAATCCTCTCTACTTCTCCATTTATTGTTCTCCCATCTGTTCGTTCACCCCTTAGCACACTAATAACAGTCACATTTGCAGGAAACAAGTGTAATCCTTCAGTGTGAAACATATAATAGAAGCTACACAGACAAATCCCTACTGAAGTGTATGGCGTCCTATTTAGAAACATTGTCAGGCTTTGTGGGAATAAATGAAGGAATTTTATTGCAGTAACTTCTTTTGAGGAGTGCATGGGAAAAACAAAGACTTCTATCTTTAAATTGTTACTATCTTCTCCCTTCTGGCTCCTTGCCCTACCTACTAGGCTGTGTCCACAGCTGCTTCTTTGCTTTCCTTCTGTGCCTTGACTCCTGAATTCTTGATTGCGGAGTCCCTCACGCTCAGGGGGAAGGGTGAAGAATAACTTTCCCTCCCCTTCCACCTTTCTATAAGAGGCTTTGAAGTATGGGCAAATAGAGATTTGAATTTCTTTTGATCGCAGATATATTTGACCCATAGCGGGTGAGTGCTGTTGGCCTTGAGCTCTGTCACAAGCTGTTCTGCTGCTCCCTGTCTGTGTATGCGTGTGCTTTTTGAAGAGGACCTGACACTCTGAATCCCCAGCGGAAGGAGGCAAACTGTTATGTGACCATTTTTTGCTCCCTCTAAAGGGAGCAAGTGATCCAACACATCGCTATATACCTCATTGCCAGATTTAAGCGCTGTTCTTAAAGTTCAAGACCATCAGTTTGAAAACAACATCTCTCCAATGAATGTGCAGGAAACTTAAGTGTTTTTTAGGTAATTCACTCTGAATCACCCTACTAGCTCCAGACACCTATTTTTGGTTCACTGCACCACCCAAGTTGGTCAGCTGAGGAAGGCGGTCTGACTCCCCCACATAGCCTCCTTCTTTGCTGCAATGACTTCATAGTGCTAGAATATGACACTTTAATTTTATTGAAGTGTCCTATAGCCAAAAGGTTCACGCTATTTAGTGAACAGTTGAGCATCTGTGAAAAGTAGAAAATACTCGTGTTGAGAGTTATCCTAAATTAACCGCTCTTCTAATGCCTTCCCTTTGCGCAAAATTGCATCTCCTACTTATCACATTCCTCTGCTGAATGTCATTGAATCCTCAACTGGGTTGCAAGCTTAAAGCACCCTAGAGGCTTCACTTAATGTATGTAAACAGAAATAATTGCTTCATTGAATTACTTCATTCTCATAATTTGTTTTTAATATTTAGTTTTTAGAGTACAAGCTAGTTGGAACTAATGCATGGGGTTGTGTTTTTCTTTTGTAAAGCAATGGAAGTGATTACATTCTCAGTAAAGAAACAATCTATCATCTTTTACCATAGTGTTATTGTAATCAGTCAGTATATTCCATAAGTTGACAAAACAGAGAGTCATTCATTATTTATGTTTGTAAATCATTTACATTCAGACAGTACAACAGACTGGTGGGGTTTCCACGCTGTGAAATAACAACTTAGCATCATTCTGGGGGCAAGAACTATTTTGCATGCTGTGCCATCAGAAAACTCATTGCAATGGTTCATTTGAGGTCATGATTTGAATAACATGAATCTCAAAACTGCACTGTGTCTTCAGTGGATTCTTTCTGCCAAAAATATTTATCTGATCCATTTAGTGTATTAATTTCTGTAATGTCTCTAGATACATTAGTCATTAACAGCACCTCTAAATTGTTCTCTAAAAAGAATATTAGAAACACTTTCCATATATATACATATGGAGAGAATTGTGTTGGGATTTAAAACAAATGTCAAGAAAATTGCAGTCAAGTGAAAATCACTTTTACTGCATTGCAGATCCTAAGCAACTACTTCATGAAAAACAACAGACTGCAATGAGCAGCACAGAAACAGGCAGCATCCAAACATTAACCAGCGTACTGTTAAATTAGATTTCATAAATGATCCCTGCCTGCTACTTTCTGTGTGTTCTACATACAGGCCACTATGCATCTTCATCTATTTTAGGATTGCTGTGTGCAAATATTCAAAGAAGATCATCCAAGGAAACCCACTAGATGGACGGCATAATAATTGAAGCAAATCAAATGAGGAAAGTAAAAAAGAGAGATGCTGATGCCTGAAGGAAATATATCTGGTTGCTCAAACTGAAAAGAATGCTACGTCCAAGTGACACAATCAACAAGGAAAGGTTTTAAAGAAAATATTTTAATGAAAAATGTAAGAATGGATGTTTCTTTCTTATTGAACAGGTTAGACAGAAAGACACATTTAGGATGTTTCAGTGGAATTAGCTGGACTTTCATCTCTGTGTGTTATTATTTAATTAAAAAGTCAACCTCATGCTCCAAAATGATCTTAAATTATGATATCTCATGTCATAGAGATGGAAAAATTTCTGTTACATTCACATTTCAGATGGAAATTTTGCATGTGTACCCTTAGAATGCAGCTATTATTCAGTACCAGAGGTTTTTTGTAACATTAGAGCAAACTCACTAGTGACAAGTGATGCTATTAAAGTTACAGTAACACACCAATATCTAATTGTGAGTGGATGTAATTTACTTTATAGTTGTTTCCAAACCTGCCCATTGCTCATTGCAATGGGTCATACTCAAGCCAGGAATTTCCCTCAGGTGCCAACAATGGAAGGTTCCAGAGGTGAGATGAGAAGCTGTGATGACAGATGTACAGACTGTGAATGTGTTAGGTCACCTGGCTCTTAGTGGATGCAAGAGCACTGTGACTGAGGAAAGAACTTTCTATTCTGGAGTCAGGATTCAATGAGCCGTATCAAACCTACTGTAGTCCTGGTGGAGGACCAGTTCCCATCCCTTGCTCTCCTTGGGAATTAATCATAGCATCTTAGAATACTAGGTTGGAAGTGACCTTAAGGATCATCTAGTCCAAACTTCCTTGGCAAAAGCACAGTCTAGACAAGCCCTCCAGTAGTCCAGAGCAGTGAGTGGGGATTTCTTCTTCCATCTTCAGCAAATATTAGCACAGCATATTATTTGTTCTGAGCACCTTTAGGCATTACTGTAATTCAGTTAAGGACTCTGCTTGTTTGAGGACAGAATATGTGGAACAGACCACTGGGGCCTAAATGTGATAGGTGGAGGGTGCAAACCAAATCTGATATGGAGCAAAAAGCAACACAGAATCATAGAATGGATTGGGCTTCACAGTAAAGACTTTCTTTCTAATATCTAATCTAAGTCTACCCTCTTTCAGTTTAAAACCATTACTCCTCATTCTATCGCTATACTTCCTGATAAAGAATTCCTCCCCATCTTTCCTGTAAGGCCCCTTTAAGTACTGGAAGGCTGTTATAAGGTGTCCCTGGAGTTTTCATTTTTGTGGCCTTCCTCTGGACTCACTCTAACAGGTCCACATCCTTCTTATGTTGGGGGCCCTAGAGCTGGGTACAAGACTCTAGGTGGGGTCTCATGAGAGCAGAGTAGAGGGTCAGAATCACCTCCCTCGACCTGCTGGCCACGCTTCGTTTGATGTAGCCCAGGATACGATTGGCTTTCTGGGCTGAAAACACACATTGTCAATTCATGTCCAGCTTTTCATCCACCAACACTCCCAAGTCCTTCTCCTCAGGGCTGCTCTCAATCCATTCTGTATCCAGCTTGTATTTGTGCTTGGGATTGCCTTGACTCATGTGCAGAACCTTGTACTTGGCCTTGTTGAACTTCATGAGGTTTGCACAGGCCTACTTCTCAAGCCTGCCCAGGTCCCTCTGGATGGCATCCCTTCCCTCCAGCATGTTGACCACACAACACAGCTTGGTGTTGTCGGCAAACTTGCTGAGGATGCCCTCAATCTCACTGTCCATGTCATGGACAAAGATGTTGAACAACGCCGGTCCCAGTACCAACCCCTGAGGAACATCACTTACCACTGGTCTCTACTTGAACATCGAGCCATTGACTGCAATTCTTTGAGTGCAGCCATCAAGCCAATTCCTTATCCACCAAGTGGTCCCTGCATCAAATCCATGTCTCTCCAATTTAGAGACAAGGATGTTGTGTAGGACAGTGTCAAATGCTTTGCACATGTCCAGGTAGATGACGTCAGTTGCTCAAGGCTTGCAGCTGATCAATAGTGAGAGCGTCAGGTGCCAAAACATAGTTTATCACATGAGATGCTGTAGGATAGCTTGCTCGCCTCCCACTCTACTTTCAGATGGCAGATGCCTCCTGCAAGTTTTCTGCCAAGACCCATGAAAATGTCTTGGATAGCTTAGGTCACCTGAAAAGACAAGGACGGCCATGTTTAGGCTGCAAAATCCCATTTATGGTGTTAGCCTTGATTCTAGCAATGGCTATGAATATGATAGAAGTTTTCTTATGTGGAAAGGATGAGTAAGAAGCAAAAGCAGAAAATGAGAGGGTGAGAGTTTTCCATCTTTGCAGAGTAAAGGTCGGATGTTGATGTTTCATCCCTCTAATTGAAATGTCAGAGGTACAAGATCCTTCACAGAAATGGCATATCATATCTGGGAAAATGAATTAAGTCTTATTTTTTGAATAACCACTGAACAATCTGGATTGGGTGAAGTGTCAGGAGCTGGCAGGTGTGATAGGAAATGAAGTAGCCAGAGGGATTGTTTTCCAATACAGCTTTTCTCTGCGAACTGTAAAAATTCACTTGTTTGATTAAACAAAAGATAGATACAACTCACCAGAGCTTCACAGCTATAATTACCTTTGCTCTGATGTGTTTGAGAGCTTCAGCAAAGACAAACTGAAAACAATCTTCATGGCTTTGTAAGTCCGCTAGAAGAAAACACACTCAATGAGTCCCCATATGTCTTCCTGCTCCACTGGGAGAAATGGAACTGTTTTACAGCCAGGGACATTGATTCCACACAAATCTTGCACTTGCTGAGGACAGATAGTGTGAAAATAAATTGAAATAATGCTTTAGATCTTGGCATTCTTGTGGATTAAAGAGTAACATCCATAATCATAAAACTTTGGGACACTGTTGATCCAAAGAAAAGTGTAAACGTCTTGTTGAGAGATTGTTACTTGTACAGGATGAGTATATAGTTTACACCTAGGAAGGTCACTTCCCTAAAGTGCTGACTCTGTGGAAGAGAGGATCTACATTAGCTTTGGCAGTTCAAGACTCACTGGTACTATAATATTATCAGCACCATTTTCTTACAGAAAGCAACGTTTCTGGTCATTTGATTCAATCGTATAGAGCTGCTGACCAACCCCTAAACAAAGAAAATTCTTTCTGCCATGATTTTAAAGGGAATTGACACCTGACTATCAGCTGATAGAGGTCAGCTACATTTCAGAAACATTTATATGGATAGTTTAAGTCCCAAATGGGCCTTCATATATCCATGAGTTCATGATCATCACCTATATTGCTGGCTGTCAACCTGGTCCAAGTACAGTAATTCATCTTTCTAACTCTAGATGTCTACATCTGAGAAAGTCGTCTGTTCTCTCTTGATAATCAAGGCAAAAGCATTTTGGATATCTCTAATGAGGTAGTTATGCCCTAAGAATTGTCTATTACTGACTATGGCAAGTTTCTATCTCAGAATAGTTTAATGATAGTGTCTATGTATAGCTACATATAGCTGCAGTGTACATGTATGGTACAACAGAATACCTTTTAAAGCACAGCATAAATTGGACTTTTTTGCTCCCATTCACACAGAAGGCATTCAGAGCACATAAAAAGAGAGTCTGAGCTTGTGTTAAGGCACCAGTCTAGAGTCTGAGGCTTTCCTTTGTTGTTGCTCCAGAATTTGTTTATTCCCACTAAACCTGTGGATTGAGTTTACATGGCAAGGTTTTGGTAGCAGGGGCAGGGTCTGCAGGAGTGGCCTCTGTGACAAGACACCAGGGGCTGCCCCTGTGTTTGACAGAGCCAGTTCCAGCCAGATCCTCTCATGCAGGACCACGCTGGAGCATCTATCCACACTGCAGTCCATGGAAGACCCCACACCAGAGCAGGTGAGCATGCCCTGAAGGAAGCTGCAGTCAATGGAAACTCTGCACTGGAGCAGGCTTCTGGAAGGAGTTGTGGCCTGTGGAGAGGAGCTGCACACAGGAGCAGGTTTTCTGGCAGGACCTGTGCCCCTTTGTGACCCACACCGGAGCAGTCTGTTCTTGACGNACTCTGCACTGGAGCAGGCTTCTGGAAGGAGTTGTGGCCTGTGGAGAGGAGCTGCACACAGGAGTAGATTTTCTGGCAGGACCTGTGCCCCTTTGGTGACCCACACCGGAGCGGTCTGTTCTTGACAGACTGTACCCCGTGGAAAGGATCCATGCTGGAGCATTTCTTGAAGAACTGCAGCCCATGTGAAGCACCCACATTGGAGAAGTTTGCAAATGATTGTGCCCCGTGGGAGGCACCCAACGATGGAACAGGGGAACAGTGTGAAGAGGAAGGAACAGCAGAGACGAAGTGTTATGGACTGACCACAACCCCCATTCCCCAGCCCCTGAGCTGCTCAGGGGGAAGGAGGTAGAAGACTTAGGAGGGAAGTTGAGTCTGGGAAGGAGGGGTTGTGGGGACAAGGTTTTCACAGTTTAATTCTGGTTTTTACTATTAGCCAAAAAAGTCTAGAATGCAGATGTGATATCTAACATGTATGTAGTGATTATTGTTTATAGTTATCATGGGTCTTACAGAGGAGATCTGGACTGTTATGCTTATTTGTAAGGCAGACAATGAGGAGATGATGTATGGAAAGGTCACTGCAGCAGCAGATCCAGAAGTGAGACCCAAATGTCCTCACTTCCTTGGTTTTATCTTCTTTTCACGTATTTTTATGCATAGTGAAAAATATTAATGTTATTAAAATTTACAGTAAAGTTTATTCATCGATATTGTGAAGTGGGTATCTTCAGTCTAAAATGCTGCAATACTGGAAAGTATTAGCACAATTAAAAATTTGCTTTACGCTAAACCTGGCAAGCAGGACTAGAAGTTAGACATGAACAGGAAAAGCACAGAGAGGTTTTGGATTCCTTATTGCCAGACACTAGTTCATTCACCCTTGTCAAAAACAACGGGAGAAGCACAAAGGAAATGATGAGTCATTTTGTCATAAGATTTTTATAGGCAGAGTCTCCCCATGTTCAGCATGCCTCTCAGCTCTCGCACAACACGAGCATACTGCAGTGCAGGTCTGGAGAGAGCTCACAGCGGTGCTGCATGCCGTTACACATATCAGGAAACTAAATCAAGCTGAGTTTAAAGCGGAGGCAAAAGATCCAAAATATTCAGTGGGAAAACATATTTTTATTTATTTTTCATGAGCCATTTCAGAAGAGAACTTGTAACTACTTAACTTAGGTGCTTGATTATACCATTAGAGCCAAAAGGAAGCTCCAGGAGGGAAAAGAAAGCACCAGTGTGGATTTACAAGACACCTTTTGAACTGAAAGTAACTGTGTTTTTTCTTCCTGAAGATTTAGCAGTGGAGAAGCAAGCCAGATAATAACATCTTAGACTGAGTTAGATCCTTTGCAGTCCTCAGTAATCATAACAACTACAATCTCAGTAAGATTTAATGTATATTGGGTACCTTGCAGTATCAAACAATGCTCTTAAATCAGCGATTTATTTCTTTTAAACAATATATCTTTAAAAATAAAGTTGATTTTTTTTTTTCAAGGAAATGCCTTCTTCTTTTGGCCAGGAAATGGTACTTTTTTGAAAATAGAACTTTTTACAGCAATATATTAATTAGTGTACGTCTTCTGTGATGGAAGAGCGATTCAGTTCAGAATAAAATTATATATGTATCACATATATAAAAAAATATATATAAAATATCCTGTTGAATAGAATAATTACAAGAATAGATCTATTAAGTAATTGCTATAATAGGTCTCCTTAAAACTTTTGTCAAAAAGTGAAGTAGTTTGACATATGCAACACTGGAGGAAATACATTACATTATTCAGACACTTAAGCTTTAAAGAAGCATGGAGTCAGTTTCCTTTTAAAAATAATCTCTTTTCCTTTGAAGATGAGCTCTTAAAAATGGTACAACAGGAACTTGTTATAGGATGCAATCTAAAGAAAATACACCTTTGTGCACTTAAAGGGCCCTTTACATTAATGTTGTTTTAAACTGGGAAGCCGGACATAAAAATTAAGAGAAATACTGCACCCTTCATGCTCATTTACATTAAAGGCTTTCTTTGATCTCTTTGTCTAAGCTTTGACAGCTTCCCCACAGAACAGATCATTGTATAACATGCACAGCATTCAAAATTAATAAATTAGTGTGAAAGATAAGCCACGAGCATCAAACATGTCTGAAACTTTGATGCTGGATTTGTGTTGCTAAGGCCCTTGTTGGAGTTTTGCTAATCTTTTTCTTTTCTTTTTTTTTTTTTTTTTTTTTAAAGCCCATTTTTTTTTTCCATTACCAGGAGAGAAACAACTTCATCCTCCACATCTGAAATGCTGGCAAACTTTTGAGAGACTTGAATCCCAAACAGATCAAGGGAGCTTGGCTCCCTTCTGCTTCACTGGCTGATTTACTGGCTGGTTGTTAAATTGATAAGCATGATTGATAAGCATAATTTGCCTTTCAGACCTACCTCTAAGTTCAAATAGATGGATTGTATATACCCTTTGCAACGTTTAGATCTCAGTTTCACCTACAGAGCAGATCTTCACCTCCCAAAAGTCACTGGACTAATTCTCTGCATAAGGACAGATTTAAACTGTGGAAATTTGAAATTCCTGCTCATGTTCATGCCAAGTAATCTTAATTGCATGAATATCTGTAGGGACGGAACAAGGGTTCAGGGAAGACCACAGTAACTTACACCTACGCTGAAATGAGGAAGGACTCTTCAGCGAAGTGTTTGCCTTTCACTCATTCTTTTTTAACCCAAACATCAACATGTTTGGATTAAAAGGTGAAAGGCTTGTCTTGAAATACTGTCCTTGTAGATCAAGCTTAAGCTGTATTACATACATTTTTACAACATGTAATGATTCACATGCATAAACATTAATAGTTTTAATTCATAACAAAAGATGAATGCATTCTATCCCTACCATTTCTTCTGTTTGTTTAATGATGATACACACCTTAAGATTGCACTGAAAGATCCTCTTGTTCTATATCACTTTGGGTAGGGCTTTTCTCACCTAACTTTAGCCATTTAGTCCCTCCCACCTGACCAATGAGTTTCACTCTAACAGCAAAGGGAAGAAGTGGGACCAGCTTTGAAAGAGGTATCTAAAATAAGTGGAAGAAGTTACTGTGTAGAGGTTCAGTTTTCCACAGAGGGCTCCCTTGTGAGATCTGAGATATCCTGGGATTCACAAGACATCCACATGTGGCCACAGTATCTGAAAGTGTTCGCCTGGGTCAGCCTAGTCATGATGTCCTAAGACACCCGTGTGATATTATATATATATATTTTAGCAACTGAACTGAGTCCTATTTCTACATTTCTACACACAAACTATGTCAGTGGGGCCAAGACGATGGACTTTGACGAAATGTTAAACTACAGTTATAAAAAACTAATTCCATCTTTTATATTGGCCTAAGTCTGCGCTCCACATCCTTACTCTCACAACAAGGAACTATACAATTTTGAGTACTTCTTCTTGGTCTTACTACAACATCAAAATGACACATTTTGAAGAAAAAGTGTTGTTTCACAAGTCGTACTTACTACATGTCACAAAACAACCCAATGTGGTCACATTTAGTGAAATATGACAAAATCAACAGTCATCAACTGATGACACAGGTAACATTCCTGTCTTCAATATTCTCAAAATAACCTTTCTTTTTCCATGAGGCCCACTTCTTTGACTATAAGAATTAAAAATATTTTAGTACACAGTATAGCTGTAATACTGCGTGTGAGGAAGGTCTGACTGACTCTTATCTCACAGGTTCCACCAAATTTTTAACTTCCTAAATAATGTTGCCTTTGACCTTCACTACCGACCTCTTTCTGAGTGCTCTGCTCACCCATGTGGCACAGAGTTCTTGCTGCAGGACAGCTTTAGCTTCTAAGGAAGTGGCAAAATTCACTCCAGGTAAATAAAAATGAACATTCTTTCAGAGTAATAGGATGAGTGGGGGAAAAGTATTTGTCAGTTTGGCAGTAGGTGTGATTTTTCTGCTTACCTGCTCTATGTAGTTTTTAAAATAATTAAAAAAAAAAAGGTGAGCGTGTTTTTCGAGTAAATTTTAAACCAGTAGGAGAAAAACATACATGCATAACATAAAAGTGTACATATATAAACTATATTTGCAATGAACAGCAAAGCAGCAAGTTTTAACATGATTGAAGTTTACAGTTTCGCGGAATGGTTTATGGCTTATTCTGTCCCTTTAGCTGCAGTTATACCATGCTGGTGATCTTTAGTTAACATTTGCAAAGGTTGACTGATTTGGCACTGGTAACCACATTTGCATTAAAAACTGAACCACTAGACTATCTCAGGGAGGTTTTGACTGGACCAAAGGTGCAATGCTTTTATAAACTGACTAATTGTGGAAGCATTACTAATTTTATAAAATGAAATTTCGTGGTCAGATTGTTTTCAACCATGAATGAATTTACTGTATATGATGTAAACAACTGTATTGAATATCAGTAAAATGAGAATTTTTTACAGGAAGTCTTTGCTTCTAACATAAGATGAGAGGTTTTCTGCAGCCATAAAGCCACTTGGGCAGAACCTCAGAAGAGCTGAATTTTTGCTATGCAGTCTTTTGCAAGGATGGATAATTAAATATAAATATCTCTTAAGCTCTCAATCTAAGGTTTCTCTGTAGTCCTTGGGAGAGAGAGGCATCTTCAGTGAGTAACTCATTCCTCCATCGTAAGAAGTCTGTCATCAGAAGGCAAGAATTGTCCCCCGGGAGATTTTGTCTATTCATTGATGCAGAGGAACTAATTGCCAAAGACCTGAATCTAGTGATGAGGTGGAGGACACCACTGAAATTTGCTGAGTGCCACTGGGAGTTTTGTGCTACCAATGGGAGAGGGCCATGGTCTAAGACAAGGTAGCAAAAATTCAGTTGTGCTTGGATAAGGACTGGACACTCTTGTCTGACTTCTGATTAAGATTAAGGCAGTAATTGCCATGAAAAAGCCTATATCAGCCCACAGGTACCACATGTTTATTCTTGGCAAAAGATTGTGTTGAAAATATCAGTGAGTGATGAATGCAGTTAAAATTTGACCTTTCAAGAGGACTGTCTTATATTATCCTATGAAAAAGGCTTCTCAAATGTTAATAGGATTAAATATTCTGTGTTCCTTCCTTTGCAAACTTTTTGGTGGTGATGTGTTAAAGTTACTTTTAGAAGAGATTGTCTTATCTTCTTGTAGTTTCATGTAAAAAAACCCACTAAACCTATTTTTTTTTAATTTTTATTTTTATTTTCACATTATTTAACACAGCTTAATTTTTCTTTCTCACTTTTCAGTTAGGCTATGATAACATGAAAAATAACATCTCAAAATGAGGCATAAGAATTCAGGTAATGAAATTAAATTGCTCCTTTTTTCAGTATCACTTTTCCTGTAATTTTTAAATCTAATTTTGTAAATAGATTTTGCTTTTCTGAAATAATAGTTTTCTAGGCATTTTCTCACTGTTGAAAATGTTGATGGCTCTGACGTCCTTTGTGGACTTTCAAGAACCACTCCATGGCCTAGAAAAGTGTAGAAGGGCATTTTAAGATAGATTGATGGTGGAGGGATCAATAGAAATGCAAAATATTGCGATTATTACTTTATATAACACCATTAGTTAATACAAGTATGAGATAACCATTAAGGGATAAATTAAATGCTGAAATGAATGTTAAGGTAAGTGACAGAGTGTAAGTTAGTCATTGATAAAGCTGGCTAAATAGCACTCAATGAATAATATATATGACTTGAACTTTCTTGAATGCATAATGCAGGGAATATTCTATTGAATTATTTATCCTGTCAGAAAGCAGATACATGTGCCAAATTTGCAGCAGTTCTCTGAAAGCAGTCAGACTCCTGGGGTACAAAGTGATTTCTTGCTGAAGAACCAGAGAGCAGCCATCAAGAAGTTGATGCGCTGAGGTGATTTAGAAGGGAAAGTCTTCTATAAGCACCACTGGAAGTAAAACCTGAGAATAATGACCTGAGATAATATAAGGCAAAATGTCCTCCCATCCGTTACAATGTGCACTTGTGATAGAGCCCACATAAACCTAATACTGCCTTCAAGTATCAGAGGAAAGCCTTCTGCAGTAAAATCTGTTTCAATACTGAAGCAATAAAAATATATATATAAGCTTGACTTCCTTTTATAAGGTGAACAAAGACATCTGACAATCTTCAAAAAAACAGAAAATTATATTTAGCTTCAAAATTTTAGAAAAATATGTTGTAATTTAGACACCCAAATCGCTTCAAATTCTGATGGGATTTGGATGCTTCAATTCCTTAATCTATTTAGATTTTTTTCCCCCAAATAAGCATTAGTCTTCATTAGGTATCTGAAAAATGGCATGGTTCTTTGAAATCTCAGCTCCAGAGTGATTTCATTAGGCACTGCTGAATGTTTGGTTTATGTCTCAGATATATGAAAGCTAATGAGATTTGGGGTCTACTGTCCAGGTCCCATTCAGAAAATCCCCTTATGGTGCAGTTTTAGCTTACTTTCTAGCACAGGTGTCCCTTCTACATAGGAAAATCTAGGATGATAATTAATGATGAGAAGAATAATCACTTTGCTCTACTAAGACTGGTTGAAAGACATAAAGCAATGCCTGTGTAAACTACCTCAAGTTTTTGTCTATTAACCTAAATCCAAATCTGGTCCAGCAACTACAAAGGTGAAAGTTGTATCACAGTGCCTGGGAAGGATGGCAAGAAAGCCATCGTTCTTGCTTGGCAAGGTAACAAAGGCTAATTGAATATTACCTCTCACATGGAAAACTAAATTTCAATTAAACACAGCTTTTCACACGCAAAAACATTCTCAGCACTTTGAATTGTTCGCAGTTGTTTGAATATGAAAACTTTTAGCATCAGATTGAAAATACTGCCACTTTCATCAATGTGTTGCAGTGGTTTTTCATTTTAAGAAGTAAAAATTTTTCATTTTGAAGCGTAATGATTTAAAATTTCATTTCCTACAGAATGTTCTTAGGTAAAAATAACCACATTTGTAGAAAGGATATCATGTATCAGAACCTCCTGAGAACAGAAGGAGAAGTCTGACTTAAAACTCTGGATGTTAATTACATTTTGCAATAATTGAAGGAAAATTTAAATGCAGCTGCTCCAGTTTAGCTCTGCTTCTGCTGCTTCTAGTTTGTTAGGAGAATGACAATAAAATGAATAATATTCAACATAAAATTGAAAATAATCTATTTAAAACCTAAAGCCAGCTCATGGAATTGAGGGACATATTTCTGTGAAATCTTTATATTATTGGTCTGATGACAGAAAGGTTTGGGTTTGATTTGAACTGCAAAGACTATCCACCAAACTAAATCAAATGACTAGAAGAAGTGTTGCTCGTGATTCCTGAGATAACAACTGCATCACAAAATAAATCACCTAATTGACAACCAGCATGGTGTTGGGAACATCACAAACACTTGGAGTTTGTTGTTGGTTTTTGGTATGCTTGCTCGAATTAACTTCAAATTCCACAGTAAATAATGCCTCTACATCCACTCTTGGAAAAACCTGTACATTCAGTTATGTTTTCCTCCTCACATTATCTTCCCGATGGTTGTAAAGAAAGACGGTAAACTTCAAAATGGCCCCATTGCTCTTCCCCGAGTATTACAGAGTTACATTTTAACAGCTGATACAGTGATTCTTATTGATTTTAGAGTTTCTTGGGATTCAGATTTGCCACTGGAGGACTGTAGAAACAGTATAGAATCTGCAAAGTGATGCATAATTTCCCTTTATGACAGGTGTTTTACTTTTTCATCATATCTTCTGTGTGGGTGTGTGTATAGTAAAAAAAAACCTGTAAGAAATTGCTTCTGCTTTCTGTCTATTAATTTACCTTTGCCAGGACTCTAAGCAGTTTAAAAACTGCTTCCATTTACATCCTCTGACAGACAATTGAGTCTAAGGTTCACATTTCAATGTGTTAGGGAGTTTTATACCATTGCAAAGGGAAGGTTTGTGGCTTTCCAAAGTAAAATATACGTCACCTGCTTCAGATCTGGTGAGTGGGTTTGCTCAGAACAACATTTGGTTTTGCCTGCAAAATAGAAGCCACGTGCATTATTCCCAGTGTTGCCTACTACAACATAAACAAATGGATGTAGGAGCTTGAATGGCCAAATGGAATCTGATTTCCCTACAGAGGCCTGGAAAACTATTAGGCTTATTGGACTGGCTTATTCAGTCCTTGTAGGATTGTTCTTTGAGGTATGTTTTCCTGAATTTTGTCCAACAGTTCCCATTCATCCAAAAAGAACTGATACAGTGAAGAGTTTCAGTTAAGCTTTGTATTAAAAGGGCCCAGATTATGGCTCTACTATTTCATTTTATTGAGCTGAGGTAGGTTTTGGATTCATGGGTTGTTACTTTCTCCATAGTAATTGGCTGTGTAAGTACCCCTGCTCAGCAACAAATGCAAGTGGGTTTACGTGATTTTTTCTAAAGATTAAACTACCCTCCACTTGACAAAGCTTAATAGCCTGACTTTGAACTGGCATGCCCTTGAGTGTGATGCCATCCAATAGTATACGGTTAGATATAGCCCAAAAGATTTATTGATGTAATCTGATGCGGGATAAAGACTGGAAAATACATTAGAGGGAATGAAATACACATTTTAGGGCAACAGTTTTTGGGGTTTTTTTTGTTTTTGTTTTTTTTTTTACATTCTCCCTAAGGAATTAAACAGCTCTGATTTACTTGATTTCAGAGGAAGTTGCTAATACAGCACCTCTCAATATTATAATATAGTCAGCCTGAGAAAAGTCTGTTGGAACTGTATATTTCAAAGTGTTTCACACTCTACAAATACCCCTTCTTAACCTGATATCACAGAGAATAATAAATGGAAATTGAGATTGTTATGGGAGTGATAGGAAGAATTAGGGAATGACGAAAACTTGTTTATAAATTTATGTTTTGAGAAGAAACCATTATTAAAATAAAATGTGAATGTAATTAGAACATGGTAGCCTTTCCTAAAACTAACAGTAGGGTGATTTTATTTGCTTAATATGTAAAGGTTTCCTTTAGAGTCTTGTACGACAAACTGGGATCAGCTCCTAAGCCTGGCTCACCAGTACCCTTTCCCACTGAAGTCAGTGCCTGTCTGCTGTAGCCGAAAGCACAGACTCCCAAAATAGCATGAGTATAACATGTGCCACCTGTCTGGTGGTGAATCCTCAATGGGACAACACCTCAAGGCTCTCCCGGTCTTAACGAGTCAGTCTGGAAAGGAGGTACGCTTTTATTTCTTGTTAATGTTACGCAAAGGAAGACAAAGGTAATTCTCCCCCTCTACTCTGTTCTTGTGAGACCCCGCCTGGAATCCTGCATCCAGCTCTGGAGCCCTCAGCACAGAAAAGACATCAGCCTGTTGGAACAGGTCCAGAGAAGGGCTACAAACATGATCAGAGGGCTGGACCACCTCTCCTATAAGAATGGGCTGAGAGAGTTGGGGTTGTTCAGCCTGGAGAAGAGAAGGTGCTGGGGAGACCTTATAGTAGTTTTCCAGTATCTGAAGGACACCTGCAAGAAAGCTGGAGAGGGACTTTTTACAAGGGCATGTAGTGATAGGATGAGGTTTAATGGTGTCAAACTGGAAGAACGTAGATTTAGACTAGATATCAGGAAGAAATTTTTCACAATGAGGGTGGTGAGGCACTGGCACAGGTTGCCCCGAGAGGTTGTTGAGGCCCCATCCCTGGACGTGTTCAAGGCCAGGCTGGATGGGGCTGTGGGCAACCTGGTCTAGTGGGAGGTGTCCCTGCCCATGGCAGGGGTGTTGGAACTCGACGATCTTCGACATCCCTTCCAACCTAAACCATTCTATGATTCTATGAGTCCCTTGATGGTACCTCTGTGCATGAGTATGGATATAAGGCAAAGTCACAGCTAAACCCAACACTTCCAGGGCACCAAATGAGAAATACAGGCACACTTAAGGTTTCTTGGAAAAGTGCTATCCTGAATTGCTATGAAATGCTTTTTCATGATGTTAGACCAATTGAGCATGCTATGGAAATGTTAAAAAAGTCTCCAAAAGGCATACCAGGATATGTTATTTATTATCAAACTTAGATACTCTAGAATTGATCTTTCTAGACTCTGTGGCTTGGCTATACCTGACTCTTACCAATGTCTGTGCTATCTATCTATTTACATAGCAACAGTTACTGTGTGCGCAATGTAGCTTTTGATGGACACAGTTAAGGAGTTGTGACACAATTTTGCAGAAAGATTTGAAAGACAGAACGTTGTTCAGGGAAAAACTTGAGGCAGCACAAGTGGTGACTTAATTTCCTCTGAAGGAAACGCATATTCTTTGATAAGCCATCATGCCCGGCAGGGCTAGGGTAAGTTGCTAGGGAACATGACGCTGTAGTGAAATTAAGTAGGCTATTCAAACTAATTAGGCTAGGAAGAACGTGTGTTTTTTAAAATTCATAAGATGGCAGTTGCAAATAAAAAGATGACAGCCAATTATGTTTAAAAAGATCATTAATGTTCAGAGACGTGGGTCGGATTCTCTCCAAATAAAAAAGGGGTGTGAAAGCGATTCAAACTGAAAATGAGCTGAATTCGTTTGGAAAAGAATTAAAAAGGTAAGCGTGTCTTACCCAACTTTAGCAATTAAGTTAGAGACCAAGCATAAGTTAGCTGTCTGGGCTCCTCGTATAAGCTGTGGAGACAAGTATCTTCAGAGGATGATTCATTCCATTGTATATTAATCATTTCTTTAAGGATGCCATCGTCTCTTTCTAAAGTTGGGTGATGGGAATACTTCTTACATCCACAAAGGAAATCTTCTAAGAAGAAAGATACTTCCATACCTAGCTGTAAAACTTCTGTAGTTTTATTCTTTGCCACTTATACATATGCTACTGCTGTTCTGCTTGGGAAATCCAGAAATAAATTTTTCACGTTTTATCTTCCCTTTCACAGATTCACCACTTTTTCTGAACTGTAGAGGCAGTAAGGTTTTCTTGCTTTATCAGCTGTTATCCCTGGGTACAGAAAAGATGGACAGTAAACTTTGCTTTTTGGGGCTAGCTTCTGTCTTCCTATCTGCTCAGACTCATTTATTCTGTTAGACTGAATTGCCTTCATGGAGGCAGGCCGCTTTCGTGAAGCAGTTACCAGAAAGTGCAGAGCAAAATTGATGGGGCTTGGGTAGATGTGCATTAATGATAAATACCAATTGGTTCAGAAGACCCTCAGAATGGCACATGTGGGATGCAGGTGTTGAGCAGATGCCTCCAATGAAATACATATCTTCAATGGAGAATTTTCTTGCCCTGTGTGCAGAATATTTTGATTGATCTCTCTTGCAAACAAAAAAATCTTTAAAGTATTAAAAGGATTCCCATTGTGCACAAACTAAATGGCAAATACAGAAGAAACTAAGCCAAAAAAGGGAAATAACAGTCCCAATATGTGTTTGTGCTGTCATTTAATGTTTGCATCTATCTGTCTTTCGATAATAATAATATATTTTAGGTAAATGGTATGTTTTGGTGAGATAAAACAGTACCGACACTATAAAAAGAAATGTAAATAATAAAAAAATGGAGGAGGATATGTAAATAATCATGGGGTCGAGATTTCATTTTTAAAAAGGATTGACATCTTTATTAAATGCTTCATCACATATTCCATTAACATTTGCACTCTTTCATTTTGCATAATCTGCTGTGTAGGGTAAAACACTGGTAATTCTTTGTTTTTACCCAGAGCTCAGATACATTCTTCTCCATTTGTGCTGCTGCCGTCTGTCATTACCTTGGCAGGCTGTGACTTAGTGCCCTTTTCTCTTCCTGTTCTGTCTCTGACAGCAGCTGCAGCAAGGAGTTAAATCTGGCAGCTGCCCATTCCAGAGGCTAAATTCTTGGCTATATATCTCACTAGTAGTTTTTGTTTTTAAAACTGGCCCTACGTGCAGGTCAACTTCTCTGAAAAGTAGCTGTGGAGGTCATATTGGTACCTATGAAGCTGTCAAATTTTATGTTTTCACACTTGAAAATGGATATTCTATGACCACTCTCCAGTACCTGTGAATTACTTCAGACACAGAAGACCTGAAAGTAAATATAGCTGTTTGTCAAGAAAAATGTGAAAGAGTTCATGTCCAGATAAAAAGAGTTCACTTCCATATAAAACTAAAGTTTTAAGGAAAAGTTCAGAGATGGTCAGTGACAATTTTTAGAGTCCTCCCTTTGAAATTAGTGAGAGCAGACTCTCTCTAAAGTAGTAATGGTACTCTAAACAATGCCTGCAATAAAGAAAATGAACTCAACATACCTTTTTGTCCTTCTCAGAGTGTGAGAAGCAAGAAAAAACACTTACAAACCTGATGAGAAGAAGCCACAGAACTAATGATATAACTGCTGCTGCTGAGTATCGCTGAGGATAACAGCCTCACAGAATGGTTATTGCATTTACACTGGTAATGACCACATGCACAATTAAAATAGAAAGGCCCGTATTGCAAAGAAATCAAAACCTTTGTGCTTTGGAGACTTAATCCATACTGATTAAAAGGCAACTTGCCTTTGGACAGGTTATTCTGTAAGTACTTACTCTGACATTTCTTTCATCTCATTCTTGTACTGAATTTTGTCTCCTTTCTGGATATTAGGTCACCTGGTTGAACCAGTCTACCAATTCCTCCAGTTGAATTTTACAGTTGCTCTCCCTTGTCAACACTATGAATGATGTTTTCATCTTTCTGGAAGGAAATGTATCTCATATACATTCCTTTATATATCTCATATACGTGAAAATCTTTAGAACAGACTGCGTTACTAGATAAGACTTGCTGCATTTTGGTTTTGATAAATACATTTTCCTCTTATCTCCTAACATATATTTTCTTTTGGACTATGAATCCATGTTCCTGAAAACAATTTTTAACCATAAGCTGTAGTTTTCTTTGAATGAAAATAAGGGTGTATAACAGTTGGAGAAATAAATAGAAAAATAATAATATCTTAAATGGCAGGTAAAAATCCTGTCTGAAAAACCTCCTCAGATAATAGCAGATAATACCCCAGAACCGGGGTATCTCCTGGGATACAGGGCCATTGTGCATGAATGAGGATCAGCACATTTTTTACCTTGTTTATTAATACCAGTATTTTTCTATATCTCTTTTTCTGTACTGTGGATGCATCTAGGCACATTCAGTTACATAATGAGCATATATCTTTGACTATAGATAAGGAGCATGACAGAAAACAGCCTATTCTTTTGTATGTTATATTTCCTCAGAACTTTATTTTTGAAGATAACAGTTAAGGATTGTTGACAGATTATATGGATAGTCAAAGATAAACAGTATAGATCCAGATAGAGATGAAGGTAGGCAATAACATATAGATGAACACAACCCTGAAAACTGCATCTGTAGTGGAAAGTAGATCCAATTCTTTTGAATCATATCTCATTTCTTTTGAAGTGAGAGTGTGAGAAATGTAACAGGTAAAAATTCAGTATGATGATAGTAACTGGTAAAAATTCAACAAAGCAGTAGCAAAACGGAAAAACATTTAAATAACTGATTATGGTGAAATGTGACCCAATAATTATAATAATTACCCTCAAATCACATCTTGTGTCAGGCGAATTCTGCTCTCAATTGGGAATGATGAACTCAGATAAGACCCTTTGACCCATATTTGAATGAATCTGAAATGAAAAAGAAAGGTGAGTTGGGGGACTGTCAAAACAGTCTTGGAACCTCTTTCATTTAGGGAAAATGTCAAACAGTACCAGCAGGTGAAACAGCAGAGTTGGGGCATTTTTCTCACTAGAGAGGTGAGGACAAATACAAAGGCTGTGTTGGGAATCTGTGGAAACAGTTTCAGAGGAGGCTGCCTTATAAATAAAACCATTTCATCACAATTTCACAGTTTATGTAGACCTAATTTGTTTTTTGTTTGTTTGGTTGGTTGGTTGGCTATTTTGAGGCAGGGAAAAATCCTAGAAAAGTTATTCTTGTCTTTCCCACTTGGATTATGATGCACCTCTTTCTCTTTGAGGACTCGCTGCTGTTTCTATACTCCTACATTAAGTGATACCAGAGGTCACTCTTTGGTCCTGGGACCAAATGGCAAATGTCATCATGCCTATGCTGCTAAACTCTCGTTATCTCCAAAAGAAGGTAACTACACCCAAGGTGTTTAGTGTGAATTGTCCTTTGGTTGTGTCAACTGCCAAGCCATGTCAGGAACCGCTCGGGGCAGTATTTGTCAGCCTCTGCTAACAGCATCAAGGACAGGGCTGAAATGCTCCTCAGCCTTGTTTAATTCACTGTAGACTCACCTGTGTCAGTGCACAACACGCTACAGTCACTCACCAGTGAGCGCATTATCAGAGAGGACTGAAGCAGAGACACTTGCCTGCAAAATTACAGCTACAGTCTTGAACAATAAAAAGATCAACAAGCTGTTGTATGCCTCATGGGAATGGCATCCTAAAGGGGTGAAAACCATATTCAGTGGATTTTTTTACAGATAGAAGTGGTTACTGGAAGTGCTACATTTTCTTGAATTGGGCTGCTTTGTGTTTTTATTGAGAAAAAAAATAAGAGACTCAGGTAAATGTTTCTAACTTCTCTTTTTTTTTTTTTAAGAAAATATGTATTTATAAAGTGTGTCCTCACTTGGTGGCTAAGATGCCAGTCAAGAAGGATGAATGAGATGTTGTAAGAAATCATGTCAGAGGGTGAGGACTACACTGATTACAAAGACAGTTTGCTTAAAATTTTTCCTTTAAGAAGCTTAATACTGTCCTCAATTTTAGAACAAACTAAAACATAGAAACCTTTTTTAATTAAAATTGAATTTTATTCATGAAACCCAAGATAAGTGAAAAATTTCATAAAGCCTTGAAGTTACAATACAGCTATTCCACTTCTATTATTTAGTTATTTTATTGGGGGTGGGGTGTTACATGCTTCAGTGAACTAACAATTTAGGGATGCTAAGCAAGAAGGAGGATAAGATAAAAAGAATGAAGGGGAAGATCTCTCAGCTCTGCGAGAGCTGGGTGAGTGACAGGATGGGTAGAGGCATGAATCAGAAAAATCTGTGTGTTCACTAACGTTACCACCAAGGTTTAGAAATCCCTGCTACTGAAGCTGAAAATAGCATAGGCACTAGAAAAGAAAATTTTCTTTGCTTTTTTATTGTCCTGAAGCTATAAAGGACATTTTTTGGTAAAGAAAAAAGTGACTTGGCTTTCAGTTACACCGAGTGGAAGGAGAGCAGCTAGAAGGTCCAGGAAGGTGAGCCTTCCCCTCTATTTGGAAGTGCTGAGACCAGATGTGGAGTGCTGAATTTAGGTTTGGGCTCTGCAGTGTAAGATAGATACTGATATTCTGCAGCAAGTCCAGCAGAGGCCACCACGCTGAGCAGGGAGCTGGAAGGAGCACACAGCATACAGGGAGAGGCTGAAAGAGCTGGGTCGGTTCATCCTGGAGAACAGAAGGCTCAGGGGAGACCTTAGTGCTCTCTGCAACTACCTGCTGGGAGGACACAAATATTCTTTTCTGGTTAGACAGAAAGAAAAATATTTTTTACCATGAAGAGGATCAAATTCTGGACCATGTTGCTGAGAGAGAGTGTGAAGGGAGCCACCCTGCAAGGTGTTCAAGACTCAATGAGATTACAGCCCTGAGAAAACTGAGCAGTGGGTTGGACCAGGTGACCTCTGGAGGTCCCTCTCAACCTAAATTTTCCATGGCTGTAATATAAGTAAAATCAGAGCGCTCTTGCTAGCAATGCAAGGTTGTGCACACACTGCCAAGGCAGACAAGCAGTAGAGAGGCGAAAATAAAACAAGAAGCATGTGGGAACTGGGCAATCCTGCCTTGCAAAGAGACAAGCTGCCCCATGGAATACAGTAGCTCCTTCCCACTTACAGAACTGAGTGACATTCGGGTCCTGTCGCCTCATGCAGGATGAAATGGAGCCAATATTCCCTAGGAAAGAGCAGGTCCCATCTTTGGCTGCAGGGCAGATTGCCTGATAGAAGCAGCGAGCACCTTGCTGCACGCGAGCGGCAGCTGCTGAGCCAGCCGGCTCTGCAGCATCCACGGGATGTAGGAGCTACCTCCCTCAGGGAAACCCGCGGCTTTTCTTACAAGGCAGCAGTTTCTGCTGAGGGATACAGGCACAGGTCACCAAAATGTGTCACTCTTACACCAGACAAAGGCGTATATGTTATAAAGTGGCAGCTGGGTTTGGATACTCCATCTCAGACAGCTGTGAAGTGGAATTCATGCAATCTTAGAAAACCATAAGGTACTCATCTTAGTTAACCACTTCAATACCTTTTATATTCAATGAGAAGAAATAGGGGTGAGGGGATTTTTGGGGTTGTTTTTTGGTTTTGGTTTTGTTTTTTTTTTTCCTTTTGTACAGTTTTCCTCACCAATTTTAATAGCAGCTTCACAGTAGAATGAATTTCCCATTCTGGTGCTTATTTCTCTCTGTTGATATGGTGACTTGGTCAGCTGTAGACCTCCGTACTGTAGCTGTCCAGAGATGATCAGACAAATCTCACCTAAAATGCTGCAAAGTGCCCACAGTTCTACTGGAACGGCTGGGAGTTACTGATGTCCAACACCCCTGAAAACCATAGTTCAAAGTGTCACAAGAGGACATCAATATGGATTGGACAACATACATCACAGCAAATAAAGGACACATATTACAACAAGAATAGGCACATCTGCATGCATAAATGCACGAGGGATATCTGGACTCTGTGTGCCACGTTTGTCATCTCTGTGCTTCTACCTTGTATGGGAGAAGTGCTAGAAAAATTTCTACTATACTTACAAAGTACACCGGGGGAACGAGAGTGTTTTTTCTTCTGTTTGATTTTAAACTACGTTTTTATCCTGTAACAGTATAGCACAGGAAATCAGCTACAGAGGATTGAATGAGGTCTGCATCCCGCTACTGTTGCTGCTGGCTTCATGGTGCCAAAATGTTCCCTGTGATTCTGATAGCTCTGCAGATTGATGCAGTGTTCTCCGTGGCCAGTATGTAAAACACTGCTGCAAAAAAAAGTCTCTCCAATCAGAAAGAGTTTCTTTTAATAGGTGCAGCAAAGGTATTCACACTGATTCCACCACTTCTTTATTATTTTCGGTATGAAATGAACATGTATCTGAGAGGCTATTTCAGCCTATAGGTTTCAAAATGCTTTAAAGCACTGTGTCCTTGAAAAGTCCTTAGTCTTGTCTATCTAATGGAAAACTTACAACTCTTATGAAAGCAGTTAATGGTGTAGCACATCTGCAAATAAACATCTAGGCTGGTCGTCAGCCAACAGTCTGCGCTAGCAAGGTGCTGGGTGTCCTTTGATCCCATTTAGTTTCTATGGGAACTGAAGGTACTTAGCACATTGCTAGGCATACCCAGCAAGAAACGGTTCCTTTCCTTCTGCTTGAACGTGGAATCTCATGTGAGATCAGGGGTAAAAATTAAATAAGACGGACGTTATTTTAGCATCTGTTTTTCTTATACTCCATCATGATTCCAAAGAGAAATTGTCACAATTAACTTTAGTCTTGAACGACGGGCTGGGCTCATTCATGGAAGATGGTAACACTCAACCCTTATAGATCCTACAGCAATACAAGTCTTTTGATGCATTTCAGCAAGACTGGACAATATTTGCTTAAAAACTACAACCAAGCCAACAAAAAACCTATCTGCTGTCATGAAGTTGTCCTGACTCCCAGGACATTAAATGCCAATGTAACACACTGGAAAAATTTCAATAGCAAAACCAGCACTTTATTGGGGAAGGACAAACCGTTTAGAGTAACATAAGAACACTCAGCTTATTGCCTTCCTATACTGCAAAAAGACTTCAACATCCAAACATTTTTTTCTGAAAATTAAGCATCTGACTGGGAATGTCAAAACATTTATTAATAACTTGTGCCAATCCCTAAAACAGGATGATGTGGAACTCACATATGCCAAAATGACAGTCTTTTTGTATTTGAACTTTGGGAAACTCAGTGTTACTTGATTGTATTACAGCAATTTTGGACTCTTTCTTTGCCTTCCAAAAGGGGAAAGTGGCACATGCTTCTGTGCACACAATCTCTCACAAACAGTCTTTTGATAAAGCTTGTTCTGGCATTATATTTGGCCAGAAAATTTGATCCCAAAAAATCAAATCTCTTCCTGAAGGAGACAAACTATACGAGAAATCTCTCAGGAACAAATGGTCTTTAGTCTAATCTTTATCTTAAGAGATTTAGTGTGAATGTTAATGTCCTGTTTTCACTCAGGGCTCACGTTGATTTTAGTTTAATTATTCCTCAGTGAGCTCTTTTCAGAATTTTGTATCCAAAACTTGCTGCTTTGTGAGAAACCCACTAGAAATGGGAGCACAGACAGGAGCTATTAGGTATGGAAATTCAATTCCTTTGAGTGTGAGCCTCCAGCTTAAATCGGATAATCGCAGACATTGTGAAACTGCAGAAAAGGCAATTTCCAGATATGCCCTTTTCTGCAGGGTGAGCTGCCAAATAATTTCAAGAGGGAATTACAGTAGCTGCAAGAATTAAGTGCAGAGTCATGCAGGCTGCTAAGCGGGGTGCAGTAGGCTGAGATGGAAGCAGACTCTTACATAATTTAAATGCAGCAAAGGAGTGAGAAATAGCAGACGATGAAGCTTTTCCCACATTATCACCACACTGCGGGTGTTTTCTCCTTATCAGAGCTGCCAAAGCAACACAATTCAAGAACTCAAATCCATTTTTCTATTAAAGGATTCTGCTTAACATCTCTCTCTCTTGGCAGCTAAACTATTCGTACAAAAGGGGATGTGTGGGGGGGAAACAGAGAGCCAAGCCAAACAACCTGCAACAGATATAAAAGCATCTACAGTAATTGTTAGTAATAAAAAAGCAATGAAAAAGTTAAATGAAAGCATTTGGAGGATGTTCACTACATTTTGGGATGGAGAATAATTTTAAGGGGCTGGTGGGAGGTTCTCCGGTGCACGAGCCTTGTTGCCAGTTGAGGAACACCGGACCAAAGGAAGCCAGAGCAACTCCTCCCAGCTGATCAAAGCAGAAGGGTTGGCCGGCGTTTGCCACTCCAAATAGACCGTGCTATGCACAACACCAGGGTCTTGGAAGAGGGAAAAAGAAAAGGCAGAGGCAAACATAGGTGCTGTTTTCCACCCTTGTTCATGGAAAGGAAATAACAGGAATGTATCCAAATCAAATACCTCAGCCACCCTGAAGGTACTGGCAGTTAATATGATCTGTGGATGCTGCCCCTTGTTAGGTGACAGATTTTTTTTCACCATGTGGAAGTGGCTGCACTTTGAATTGCATTCCTGAGCATCACAACCTTGTACGTTCCTGAAAGCAGGATGTGACAAACACATGGGTTACAGTGGGAGGCTTTCACCTGAATATAAGGTCTGCAATTTTCCTCAGGGACAGCTGTAGATAATTAGACAACAAGAGCCATCTTCAGATGCCCTGCAACCTAGAAAAATGTCAAATTATTTCAGCTAAATACATGCCTCAAAATAGCTCCATGCCACAGTCCAAAATAGCTCCATTAATTCTCCTTCCACTTTTTGTAAGCTGGTTGTCAGACCACTTATTTTGAAAAATATTTGTCTTTTTGTGAGATTCTGGATCTAGATTTAAACAAAGGAGTGAGAGTGTAATACTCAAAAGCATATGGGTTAAGTTCTATTTCCTCATATTGTAATGTTTTCCCCTGTGATTTCATATATAAATTGTATGAGATGACATTAAGGAGCTCATGTATGGGAGCCTGGGGAGTCCAAGCAACAGTGCAGCATGTTATCTGTAAAACCATGAACCTTACTTGAGGGCAAAAAGAATAAAAACCTTCCAAGACTCTTTTCCTGGAGCCAGTCTTTTCCTGTTTATGAAACACACTTGCACAAAATACAGCTAACAGCACTTGTTACATAGCTGCTGGCATAAAATTTCTGCCCTCTCAATACTGTATTTAAGAGACTTACGTGACATTTTTTTAGGCTAAGGTTAGTGTTGTCATGTTCCTAAGGTTAGTGTCACCATGCTCNCGTGACATTTTTTTAGGCTAAGGTTAGTGTCACCATGCCTCTTATCTTCTAAGGCCAAACAGAGCAAATGTCACCAATATGACCCCCTCTTTAAGTGTCCTCCTTAAGGGTATCACTTAGTAACTAGCAATCGCAGTAATACCTTTCATTCTCTGTAGAAAGGAGAGGTGGCAGCAGTGAAGGACAATGACCCACCAGCAGGCTCATCTGCTCAAGAGCAGATGAAGGTGACTGTCATCATCACCTCTCAGTTCCCAGCTCCCTCACACAGTTCCCTGCTCAGGCATATGAATGTTGCTGCTGCCTGCTCTTCTCCTGCTACTTCCTCAGCAATATGCTGCATGATGTTTTTAGGGTGGACGTGAATGAACTGTATCCATCCCACTCTGAATATCAGCATATGTTCAAGCTGCCTTTCACCAGGCACAAGCTGACTTTTGTGTGATACTGCGGTCTCTCTGCTTCTTGCATTTCTTAATTTTGAGGAGAGCGATTTTCACATATGGTACATTAAATAATTCCCTAGGCAGCAGCACAATTTTGTTTTGTTTTCACTTGATCCTTTTTAGGAAGCCCTCAGTGTAGTTGAGGGTTTATGTCTATGTCTGTAAGTAATCCCCTCTCTGCACATTGTGTCTTTTTAGGAGTGAAAGGAAGTCAAGTGATAGTGAACCCACATAATACATGCTGTTTCCAAATCCTATAGATTTCAAAGCACAAACCCACACCATTTAATGCTGGTAGAAATCTTGGCTGTGGGCTTTAGGTATTATTCAATGGAAGAAAAGAAGAGAGATTTCATTCCTGCATACAGCAGCATATTCCTGTCTCATAAGGGCTAACTCCTGATTATTAGAGTATCTTGAGCGACAGACTGGGGTATGATTTGATCTATTTTGTAATCTGGTCATCTTCCTGTCACTCAAGCAGTGGACACGTATTTTAGCATCTTATGGGTATTTTCCACTAATACTTTCTTCTTTTTTTCTTTTCGCCCATTAAATTTTCCTCGCAGAGCTTGAAGGTCTCTCTATTGTTAATTAGGTGTATTCTTCTATCTCTGTCACCACAAGCAGCCCACGCGGATATTGGCCAAAAGTCACAATGACAAAAATGCCTGTATTAATGTCTTTGAAAAATAGCTTTGGAAATTATCCAGCTCCTAGTTAATGGGAATCCATATAAGGATAACCAAGCCCATTAATGAGTATGGTGTTCATCAGTCGTAGCATGTAAAGCAAGGATGTGAGACATGAACACCTCATGAAGGTTGTAAATGGTTTACTGACAAAGGGCAGATGCAATCTGGAGAACCAACGTGGAAGGAAGCTGCAGCATTGGTCATGGCTCTGACAGGAGACAGATCACAGGAACCAGCTAAAACTATTTTTAAAAATCAGTTTGATTCATTTTTGTGCTATGACCAATATTTCTGTTTCATCAAATTATATCAGAAAGAACTGTCTGTAGTGAAGATAAAATGGTTCATGTATGTGTTAATTATGGATTGGGCTTGTAATCCATTAAGAAATCTATTTTAATTTTTTTTTTTTTTTAGTATTCCTTAATTGCATATATTCCCAAGTGATGGAAAAGGCATTTAGGAGATTTTGTCAGAAGCATTCTGGAGGTTTTGATAACTTATTAAGGAGGATTTTAATCTATTTTACTTCATATTATAGACACATTTTTCATCCTCCAAGTGGGGAGGAGGGAAAATCTTCATTTTTATTTAATTTCCTAAAGGTCAGAAGAAAAGGTTGTGCTTCAGAAGATGAATCTTTCAGATGGGAAAAATATGAAAGAGAAGCAGAAGAGGATGTGACATATGGTGGCTTTAGCAATTATTTTACAATTTATTGATTCTGTTTTCCTACGAGAGAATGTTGTTCTTTTAAAATACTAGCAACCTTAGAAATTAACATCAGTTCACCACAAAAAATAGAATGTGGCAGAGCAAGCCTTTTTAGTACATGATGATACATCTCCTATATGACCCCTCAAATGACTGGTTTGTTTATTAATTTCATGCCATATCTCCTGAACGCATACAGGCATAAAGGTAGAAAATAATTCTGTGAAGAGGACATAGCTAAAGCTTGAATTTTTTGATATGTTTTATATGCTTTACTTTTGTAACATGCAGGTGAGCACGAGTTCCTTGAGATTGTTTTCCCAAAGGTGATACAAGACAATCTTGGCTTCATCCAAGAAAATGTAGTGTGAGCAAATGGTTTGTAAAATCTTTAATTTAATCTCTCAGAAATATTAATAAAGCTGGTAGCTACAATGATATTTTTGCTGGTACTTTGATGGTTTTCCTGAGGGAAAGGTTGTTTGTATTTACTAATATTTACTAATGTGATCTCTGTAACCATAATTATTTTGTTCAATAAGAGGTGGTTTCAATTGCAGCAACCTCAAAACATTCAAAAATGAAGTAGAACAAACCTTTAGTCTCTAGCAGACTATGAAAGGCAGAGAAACCTTTCAATACTTTTCAGAACTGAGTTATTATTTCAGGCCAATATTAATACTGTTACTTATGCTAGAAAATATATGACTTCCTACTATTTCATATTGTATTTGCTAGTGTTATTCCAGACCAAGAAATTACTGTAACTAAATTTTTCAACTTAGGTCGTTCTAAAAATTGAGAGCAGCCAACTGTCAAAAGGATGATAATGTGGTTTACATCAAGGAGAAAAACTCACAATTTCTTCCCATGTGAAAATAAATCAAGTGAGTACGCTCTAGCCTCCTATGTAATGAACAGCAGCTACACAACTGTACAACAGTTTTCTTCAAACTAAATACTTAGTTGAGGCAAGATGGGATTTCTGCAGTCCATGGCAGTCTGCTACCATTTTGTTCTTAATTGGTATTCTGCTGATGGACCCCCAGCCTGCTTTTTCAGTGCGACAGTCATTACAAAGTGCAGAAAGTTGATAAAACTGCATCTATGAAATAGGACAATGTGAGAAGACATATCACTAGTGTTTTGAAAACACTGAAAATGATAATGTTTCAATGCTGCAATGAGGTGATATGTATACGAACAGCAGAAATACTGAGCTGCAGCTGCAAAGGAGAGAATGGAGAGAACAAAGTCAGCTACATAGAGTTCCTGTGGCAGAGTTAAAGCCACTCACATGAGGACACAATATCATACTGAAATAAAAAAAAAAAAAACAAAACACAAAAACACCATTGCCCAACTCCTTACTGAGTCATTTTAAGAATTCGTTAATGAAGGTAGAGTTATAACAAGAAAGAAAAGAACTGACTCAAAAGAAGTGGTCAAACTGAGAGACAAGTATGGGAGGATTACTCATGAATAGGCAATACAACATAAAAATGTAAAAAGAAATATGAATTTCCCTTAATACATTTTTAACCTGTGGAACTCACTGCTCTGAGATCCTGTTCAGATAAGATAAAAACTTATCCATTTACTACTGGAAAGAAGATGTAGCAACAGATGAGACTTTAAGAATCAAGAAATTAAACACTCCCAGTCACAACTACCAGCAAGAACAACAGAAATTATATATTTCATTATCTCATTTTGTAAAAGAATTAATTACAGAGAAACGTTATGTAGTTGCTAGTTTTATTAATTCAGAATAGTTTTGCTGGGATAGCACTTTTTTATGGTCCTTCTTTTCTCTCCTTTACAGGTCCCCAAAGGAGAACTACATGCAGATAAAATATGCCATTCTCTACTAAGTTTTTAATACTGGCGGGTCTGTAAGTTATCCAAATCCCACCAGAAAAGATGTCTGCCCCACCTATTTTATTCTTCTGTACTTAACCTGTCAGAAGCAACTACCAAATAAATCCCAAGCACTCTTTTGAGCTCAATATGTAAATAAAGCATTCACTTCCAGGTAAGCTTCACTTGGTCTGACAGTTAGACCAAAGAAAATACGGTCGTTCTCTGCCCATTTAAATTAAGTGAGAAAATTTATAGTTAGGTGCTTGAAGCTGCAAAATCATAACTAGTTTCAAAAAACTTCCTAAACTTTCCCTCCTTTAGCTTGCATACATAAATTCAGAAATTTAGGTCATGAAAGTTCACTCTGGTGTGGAAGAGGGAGAAGGAAGGACATGTCTATGACACACAGCCTGGAGAATACACTCCCTGTGAACGAGTAGGCAACAGCCCCTGTTAACCTCTCCTAGGAAAAATGGACGTGTCAACACTGTGGCTGCATTGCTTTGAGACATCCCGTACTTCTCACGTAGCTTCCTCGGCACCCTGAAGAAATTATTCTGCTTCAAGCCCATTTGAACAGTTTTTTTCACTGTCATGGAATCAAACCTGCCTGCCAGCTCGTGAAGAATACATTGCTTGGTAAATAAGAGTCTACCATCAATTACAGATCCTATCAACACCATTTCAATCTGTTCTACTTGTCTTAGAAACTCAAAGGATTGCATGTGAACAGCTGCAATTATTTCTCTGCAAAATCGATCACATTTTTTTTTCAGTCTAGTTTTGCTCCCTGGCATATTAATTAAACTATAATTGGGAAGATCTTTAGTGACATTTTTTGTCAGATTGATAATGGCATGAGTTCATTTTTTAGTTTTATTAAGACTGGCTTGTGATAATCCTGATATAATCGAGTTACTTATCAGGGGACCTTCTGCCACTGTTAAAATTTGCCACTTCGGGTGCAAAAAGGGTCCAGTTTGAATCCATTTGAGTTTTGTATGTCCAATAAGGGATCTCAAGAATTTGTTCAGGATTTATATCTATTTCCTACATGCCATTTGGCTCACAAAATTTCAGTATCTTTTTTTTTTTTTTTAAAATAAGAAATGGATTCCTTTTAAGGGTGCCAAATTTCTTGAGCCAAAACACGTGTTAACACTAGTCTAGGTTTCATTTCTGCTCAGGAAATTTAACTTCTACTCAGCTTTACTTTCCACTGACAGGGTAAAGTCTGTAAAATTATGCCTCTTGGGAAACATTAATGGGCAAACAGTTTACAGGAAGTCAAGTGCATACCTCTTGTGCTCATGGAACTATGCTAAATTCCAGACCGAGGTCTCCCATTATGTTGGACTTGTCTTTTCTTTCCATGGTTGTGATAACACCCTAGAGAGTTGAGAGAGGTCATTGTGCATCTTTTCCTTAAAGGGAAAAAAGCAAAAGTGATAAAAACACTTTCTGACAGCAAAGCTAAGTTTCATTAAAACGAGATAATTTTCAAATAGAAAAAAATCAGATTTTTCTGGGTGGGAGAGTACATCTGGTCTTAAAAAGCACCTCATGCTTCCCTGCCAGCTGTACCTCCCTAAGGTACCTTCCTCTCTTGAATCTTGCTCAATCTAAGTGGCCACAAAGTTTGCCTGTTTGTTTCTGGATTTGTGTAAAATATTCTTCTTTCCACAGATTTGGCTCAGTTTTATCTAGTTATCAGATCTGTTCATCTCAAGCATCTCCCAGAATCTTCTAGTGCTCCAGATTCCCTGATGGCTCTGATTGTCTCTCTAAGCTGCAGGAGCTCCCTTGCCTTCTCTTTCCCCAGGTTTTCCTTCTGGAAGAAGCAACCTCCACCTCCCTCTGCAGGTTTCTGCATGGCATAGTGAAAAAGCCAGAACAAGGTGTCTCCTTGCTGCCTGGCTAACCCTTCAGCAAACCCAAATGTAGAACTGTATTCAACATATGTTGAATGTCATGTATTCAACAAAACAGATCCTAGGCACAACAACTCCGTATAACCCCTATAATAACTGAGGATATATTTTGAGGAGGAAACCTCACTAGGGATCATAGTCAGAACTAGTTTCTTTCTTACATTCCACAAACTTTCCTGCACAGATGACTTCAGCGTTGGCCATAAGATGGAATGAGTTCAAGTGTCCTGGAATATATTGGTAAAAAGTTTTAAAAAAAAAAACCCAAACAAACAAATAAACAATCCCCCCCAAAACCCCAAGTAAAAAAGTAAAATATTAAAAAGTGCTGTAGCAGAACATCACTGATAAAGGAGGCGGGTTTTTTTAATAACTTTCCACCTTGATTAGATGTCCCAAATATAAGACAAGGATTCCAACTTCAGTGCATGACAATAAGAATTTTCTGGTTCCTCCTAAAATACTACACTTTGATAATATATCTATTAGTTTGAACTCTTCTCATTTCAACCACCAGTGTCTTTGCTTTCATGTGCCTTGTGAATGCCTTTCATGCAGCCTCACGAAAGAGCTGCATATTCTTTATTTTCCCCACCAAATGGTGGATTCACTGTGCATATGAAATAAGACAGGTTTTGAGAGCTGTAATGTAAGCCTATGACTTTCACAGATGCTGTGGGCTCAATATATGTAAAAGACAGAACTCCAGTGCAAGCCTTCTGCATCCAGTGTCCTCAAGAAGTAGATTTACTGTGCCTGTTAAGCATTCAACAAAGGTAGAGGAAATCTGGCGTGCAGAATTGACAGATTTCCTTCCCACAGCCAGACTGATACATTCTTCTCATGTTTGTGTTGGGTGCAGCAGCGAAAGACCACCAAAGAGGAAGATGGTGTAAAAGAGATGCTACAGTTCTTAAGGCATCTCCTCTGGACTATATTTCACAGCCATTTCTGTGTTCCATCCGGAATGAAGGTTGCCAGGGCAGGACAAGAGGTGACGTGTACTGCTTCAGTGGATTGTGCGCAGGTGTTGGACCACAGGCTCAGACTCTCTATCCTCAACTATCAGTCAAAAAAGTCACCTAAAGCCATTGGAACATCTTTCTTTTTTTCTGCTATTTTTGGAAGAAACTTGATGGAAATGCTTCAGTAGTAATAGTGCCAGATGCAATAACAGAAGCTGTGATAATGGCCCATTTTTTTCTCTTGAGGAAAATTCCAAGTACTCAAAAGAATGTGAAAACGAACCTCATGGCAGTAATAACTGAGATGTGCCACCACACCACCAACAACTCTGACAAGCAATCACTCTACATTACATTCAGTAAAATTCCAACCTACACCAGCTTTCTATTTGGATAGAAAAAGAGCCACATAAATGACTACAGAAGTCAGAAGAAAGCAGGGTAAGATGGATAGATTTCTGGGTGTTCCCCAATATTCCTTCAAACTGATATGAATACCACTGATCAGCTTAACCGTTCTATTATTTGTCATGTTTAATTGGGCCAGAGTACAGAGGTCTTCTTCACTGTCAAGTTTGCCATGCTAATGTACTTCACTGAAGTTTGGAGATAGGGTGCTGTATGCTGGATAAAATTTTAATTTCAATTATTCTTATTGCAATTCTGTGTTTTCCTTTGCTCAGGCTGTCTCCTGTTTGTTACTCCCTAGTTCTTTCCTCCATCATGATTTATGTAAACAACAAAATCAGGTGCTTTCACAGACTTTTGTATTCAGAAAATAAACCACAAAACTGCAAAGGAAGTATGAAAATAGTAAGCCAAACTTGTAATTTCATATCTACTTTAGGACTGCAAATACACTGAACATTATGGGATATGACTAGTTGATGTGACAGAATGTTGGAATGATTTCATCAAAGTATTTTCAATAGAAATGATCTTTGAACCTACATTAAAAAAAAACCACCCAAAGCATTTTTAGGATTTTAGGATATAAACATCAATAATAAAGTTTACATAAAAGTCTGTTTTTTCAGATTTTTTTATTTATTTTATTTTTAAAAATGCAGCGATGGGTTAATTTTGCAAGCTGAACATTCTGAGTCCTGAAAACTGTTTCTTGTCTTTGACAAATGCATAAGATTCTTATTCACATCATTGGATTTTTGAAAAACGTTAACACATCTTTCACTGATTTTTAACAAAATGATACATTATGTTCATGAGGACTTTAGAAATAAACAAAAAATGTTTTGAGCTCTTCTTGAGAAATGAATTGTAGTCACAAGTAGTTTTATTATACAAACTAGTGTATATTACTTATAAATAAGAAGTGTCTATGCTGAATACAATAGGAAAAAAAGAGAAGTACAGGCTGAAAATTTGTAGTAATAAGAAATGATCCTTCCCAAAACAAACTATAATGCTCTTACGCATTCATTATTTGTTTATTGCTGGGAGAGAAACAGAGAAAGAGAGAAAGAGAGAAGGAAGGAAGGAAAGAAGGAAGGAAGGAAGGAAGGAAAGAAGGAAGGAAGGAAGGAAAGAAGGAAGAGACTAATAGGATTTTTACAGTATTTAATTGCATAAACATCACCAGATCACATCGCACTGGGCTCCCTTGGAAACTCTAAGCTATGTATCTTAATTCCCACTTCACTTCTGACCAGCTGGTTCGTGGTATTTTTTTACTGAAGTCTGTGGCATCAAGCCTGAGCTGGAGGGAGGATATTAATAAGATCCTTCTGTTTGTATATCCTTAAATTATGGGTTAAAGACAACACTGCAATTTTCTAATTTTTCATCTCGTATCCTTTTTTTTTAAACTGCCACACACTGTTAGGGAGTGCTGAGTCTGGCAGCCTATAGACATGAGGCTCCATGCTCCCAGGTCCAACCAGCAGTGAAGGTGAGCTTGTATTCTCAAAAAGCACACATACGAACACATGTATACAACACATACGGATGTACATATGCATACATAGATCAACACACGGGGAAACACTCTTTCAAACAAAGATGGCACCAGTGGCCTTGTCCACTGGGTCCACTGGTCACCCTCCTGTGACAGCCCTGGTGGTTAGGATTGCTCTACTTGTCATTGTTCCTCTGTGCATCTCTGTGTTTGTGGAAATGTCTTCAGTCACAAACCCAAACTCATAGCTTTAAAGAAAATCCTGATTAAAACATGTTAAGTGGTAGATAATCCACTGCAAAAGTTCTTAAAAATGGGTGTGTATGTCATTTATCCTCCCAGGTAACATGGACATATTGTTTCTATCTTAAAACTATCCATTTGTTTCTATGTTAAACTTATTTAGTTTGACTTTCCAGCCACTGGATATTTGTCTTGGTGAATTGTACAATAGAAACTTCTGCTTTCAAATGATCCATCCACAAGCAGCGACTTACAAAGACATCAAGCAATTTCATATTTTTGCTTCTCTAAATACACTGAATGTGTTTTAATTGAGATGAAGTGCTATTTTGAAGGAAACCTCCTATCATCTCCACTTATGACTCCTAGCTTCTCCTCATGACACAGCCTTGAATTGCACAGACTGGACTCTAGATGAACCCAAATCTGGATGGGTACATGCTAGATACGGTGCTTGGGGACATGGTTTAGTGGTGGACTTGGCAGTGTTAGGTTAATGGTTGGGCCCGATGATCTTAAAGGTGCCTTCCAACCTACACAATTCTATGATGCTATGATTCTATGCTTCAGGAGACTCTTTAATATGATCCTGTCACTTAAAAACATGCAAACAACAAAATCAGACTGAAAGTAGCATTAGATATTTTTTTTTAAACCATCATTTTTAGCGTGGATATTTTGTGCCCAGGAGTAGATGTATTATTCTGCAGATTCACTTCTACAACTTGCATATTACTACTTGCTAATGCAAACTCAGACAGGTCGGAGTCTCTCAGTTTAAGGCATTGGCACCTCATCCCCATTAGTGTCTTCCAAACTCATTTCTAATTTTCACTGTCCATGAAATGAGTACAACCATTTTTCTTAGTGGCATCCACATCAAAGAAAATACCTTATGCTTAACATGGAGCTCATTGTCTCTTTCAGTCAAAAAATGTTGTCCTGACTGATCATATGCGAATGCTGGTTCCTTGGACTTTTAAATCATTCTCTAAGATCTGTCTTCCCAGAATAGTTTTTCATCCTTTAAAGTAAATGGTTTTGCAGGTGACCAATTTAAATTAAATATCCCATGTCCCTATATTAAATAAAGCATCCCATTTAACTGCTGATGTCAATGTGTTGCTTCTTCAGTAATCCATCATCTTCATTGCTTATTACAGCCTCGACCTTTGTGTCATCTCCAACTCTTTACCAAAAGGGCTTTTCCACTGTAATCCAAGTCTGTATTAGAAAGAGTTTTTCTCAAAAAAAAAAAAAAAAAAAAAGAAAAAAAGAAAAGGATCCCCCTCACCCTTATAACACACTATTAATTAATCATTTGGTATTTATTGTGTACTGTGTTTGTGCAGTTTTGTCCAGGCTTTTAAATTAAATGGCATGTGGTAGCGACCCAGATGCCTCTCAGAAGTTTCTGTTAATAACGCTATTGCTTGTACGGACAACGATTTACACTTTGCCTATTCTGTTTCCTTTTAGGCACTTGCTAAGTGCCCTGTGCAAAGTGTCCTGGCTCCTGACTCAGATGTTTCATGACAAAAGTTCAGTAAGTTGTGAATTTTCCATCCTGTCCTCTTCATCATGGCTGTATCTCCTTAAAGATCTGACAAAGAAGTATGTGCTGACTGCAGCTGATTAGCAGAGTAGGAATAAAACTTAGCAGTTTATGCTTTGAACACAAGGTAATGCTATTTTTTTCAGTGTTATATGAATTGTTAACACAATAGAGTTTTTTAACTCAGTTGTAAAGAGATGTCCTTTTTTGTTGAGCTTCTTATTCAAACTTTACAGCAATCTAATCTAATGTGTTTTCGATTAAAAAAGTATCCTTAACTGGCTTGTGAAAATCTAATAAGATATTAGAAGGTTAATAATTTTTTTTATTTGAAATTATTTGCTATTTTTCTGAGAGTGGCTCTGTGTGCATGCATTTTTTTTCCTTTAGGGCTCAATAGCACACCAACCTGCAAAACTATTTGACAGGAGGAATGTGAGCTGTTGCTTAGTTACAGCTGGTCCATACATCTCCCCTCCACCACCTCCCACTGAAGCTAACAGAAGGTGAATCCACCTTTTAATGAGCCACCATGTCAAAAGACCGACTTGGGATCAGAAAGAAATGGAAGGGAAGGCAAATCAAGGAATTTTCCACTCCTCCTTTTCTGAGCCTAGTAAGGTTTATTCAGCCTGAAAATATTTTGTACTAGGTACAGAAATCACTCAATATTTAGGGTTGGGTTTTTCTAAATCATTGAAAGAATTAATTGCAAAAGGGGTCCAAATTATGAAGGACCAAATCCATCCTGTTCAATTCTCTGTTAGTGGGTTGTTGTAGATACTTTGGGAATATGATCTCTTGACATAATAATAATGTTTTATCCATATAAAACATGTAATTGTTGCTTGGTTTCTATGAGCACTCAGGATGCTAAAACAAATATTGCTGGAGACCAAACACAAAAAGCCCAGATGTCACGAAATTCAAGCAGAGAGGTTTATTTGACTTATTTCATTGGCTTTAGTTTTCATCCATGCCTATTATTCAAACATAACAAATCTTAGCTGCAGAGACTGAAGGAAGGCTTGAGGTTTCAAAACATATGCACAAAAATATTCACCTGGCTTTCTGCTGTTGAGTGAAACACATTTCACCTGATTTCAGTGATCTAAAAGACATACTGTGTAAGCAAGTGATCTAGCAGATCAGCAAAGAGTGATAAGCACATTTGAAGGCACTTCATCCCACTCTTAAGATACATGACCAAGATAGGTGGAATGAATCATCCTGAAACCCTTTTTTCTCCACTGTCTTTGGTGGAAGCCTTGATGGCTAGTTGGACATTTATCTTGGCTTAAATTAGGTGAGGTCAATTCAACCCCAATTTATGAAACATTTGTGGTGCAGAATTATATTTTCAAGTTGTGTATGTAAAATAACTTAAATCTATAATATTGTGATATGAAAAGTTTGCAATTCTGCCAATCTATGTTATAGCACTGCAGAAGTTACAGTTGACGGCCGAAGATGAGGGAAATATGACTTTCTTCTCAGTTTCTATCATTTTCGTTAGGGAAATACAGCCCATCATAAAAGCTTTCCCAGAGTAATGATTAAGAAATACAGGAGTTAGAAATTTTTACATTTAAGCTTCTTCATTTACTTAGTAAGACCAGAAGGATTTTAAAGTGGATTTACTAACAGCATATCTGATTTGTCCATTTTTTGATTGAAAAGGCCATGTTTGACTCCGGGTATTAGGTGGCACCACACTGTATCTAACAGTGTGGATACAATAATGAATAAATAATTTATTAATTTTTAGTTCAGGCATAACCGTATTAATACCAGGAGATTATCTAAGCTGAAATTGGAGAAGGGAAATAAATAGTAATACCAGTATATTCAATGAAGGAATGAAATAAGTTGGGATGAAGCACACATCCACATAGGGAAGATGGTGAAATTATATGACATGGGAAATAATACACTCATAATTCATTTACACTTGTACTTTGTTTTCAAGTTTGTTATTGTGGAGATATTATACAAGGACAGTAGAACCGAGTAACAACTAGAAGAAATTTTCTCACAGAACCAGAATGAAACAATTTCAGAGAACTTGAAGAAAGCACATCTTTAGGCAGAGACTGATCAATGTTCCTGGTTTAGTTGAATAAGTTTTCACTGTTGCTACTTGGGCTATGTTGATTCTGTTGATGAATAAAACAGCCTCATCTTCATCTCACTTATTCTGTGAATAATAACTTCATAAGAAAATATTTTAAAACCGCTTATAAAGAGTTATTTTACAAAATAATATGTACATCTTTTTCCCTCAGGTTATAAGACCAATCCTATTTGCATGAAATAAAGGTAATTTTCCAGAATGTTAATGATGAAACTAGAGAAGAGGTGGCAGGGCCCTACAAAGATTGGCATTTTGTGCTAAACCATGTGAGAGAAGAGACTGGCAGGAGAATAGACGCAGACTATGGCATTTCCAAGTACTGACACACGCAAAATCCCTTCTGCTCAGTTAATCAATCATACTCTGCTAGATGAACATATTATCCTTCCAAGGAAAGAATGCAAATAACAGATGCCAAGGACAAGGCTGAAATGCTTAATAAGATATTTTTCTGTGATCTTCCCTCTCACTCACTCTCCGTCTATATATACAGACACACATGTTAAAATAGTGGCAGAACACTTTGTGTAACAATTCCTTAGAAAGCTAAAAAGAGAAGGGAGTGATCATGATAAAGGAAAGTGAATGCAAAGCATAGGCATAGGTGCATCGCTATGAACAACATCAAATGATGTGCATTGTGGAGTTACAAGGAATGACCTTATTTCTCCTAAAATTCTGTGAGAAGTTACTGTAATGCAGGAAGGAACTGTCTAAAGTAGTTCAATAACTGTCAGACATTTTCAGAAATACACAGGGAAAAAATATGCAGTAGAATATTCAGCAGTTATTTTTAAGAAAAAGGAAACAGTGGTAGTGTTGGAGTCCCATTGCTTCACTAGGAATAACATAGTTCATATAATTAGGCCCAAGATAATCATAAGGCAGCACATTTAAATGCAATACCTTGTAATAGAGCAGAGAGTTTTTGTGCATATCACAGAATGGGTTGGAAGGGACCTCTGGAGATCATCTAGTCCAACCCCCCCGCCAGAGCAGGGTCACCTACAGCAAGGGTGTATATCACCTATATCACGGAAAATGAGGAATTAGTAATACACAGCTAACATTTGAAATTACTATGACTCAATCAAAGCCAACTTAGCTTTGGTAAAAACATTGCTCTTTCCTTTTTATGTATGAAAAATTCCTCAGAAAAGAGTAGGAAGCATGAGTACATAAATAACGTAGGACTGATCTTTGTCAATTTCTTTCCATGTGAAAGCTAATGATGGTTGGATGCTAAAATAGATCAAAATCTTGAGTATGAAATTGTCATGGTTCATAATTAACATGGCAAATCCTTTCAAGTCTAGTCTTTTAAAAATCAGTACTAAAGATTTGCTCCCATTTTCAATGACAATATTGATAACAATTGTGTGAGCTGATATGAAGTCAAAAGAGACAATAAATACTCATCAGATTGCAGTCTTGTAAACCTCAATGCATAATAGAAATAGTAGATAATGAGATTCAATGAAGACAAAACGTTTTACACAAGGAACAGCTCTACTCAGCTGTTTTTCACATCAGCCTCATTTCTATATATGTATACCCAGATTTCATTCTTATTCATAATTTTGGGCTGATACATTTTTCTAATGCTGAGCAATTTTGCAAAAAACTTACAAGCATTTTGAAAAATAAACTTTGCAGCATAGATGTGGAAAATGCATAAGGGTGAAGCATAAAGGAATGCTTCCACAGTCAATTAAGTTTTCCTCAAAAAATTAGTGATGGTTTTAACATTCATCAATAATCAACATTCTGAAAAAAATAACAATTTCCCACATTTTCCTGAGCTTTTACTTTTAGATCTAGAATATAAAATCAGACATGTTTCTCACAGTGAAACCAGATAGTTGTGCATCTCTGTGGACATTTCCATTTGCTCAGATTATCATCTGCATTATTTAACTGCTTACTGATGCTATCTCCCAATGTCATTTGCTATTGAACAGTATACATACTGTACTTAAGTATCAGCAAAGCACAGCAGAGTGGGTATCCTCCAGGACCATTATTAGTTTGAGAACTTGGGAGTGCTATGTCGATGCAGGCAAGGGTACTTGTCCAGCCTACTGTATTAGCTTGTAGGAGGACTGTAACAGAAGCGTGGTGTGGGTGATTTTGGAAACTGCTGAGTTATCTGGTCCTGATCTCCTGCTTGCTTGTGACAGCTCTGCCTAAGGCATCCAGAAAGTTTTGTTTCTCCCACTCATTGTTAGGACCCATCACCATTAATCAGTCACTGATGTGTATACACAAACAAAATGAGAACGGACAGGCAGCTCCCAAGAATAGCTTCTTGGGAAACCATATATCTCAATGGATCCCTTGAATAACACAATGAAATGACTACTCTAATTAGTCAGTGCTCATTGCTAGTGCTGAGATGCGGTTCTACATGTAAACAAGAGAAGAGGAATGTACATCTGTGGCCCATATTTGATGAACCAATAGATGCAATCAAACATATAGGCTTTTTATGCTTTTTTATTTTCCAATTCAGCACTTTTGTCTAGCAGAGTTTGATATAAGTTCTTAATACCATTGGCTAATGTTGCTCTTTAATTTAAATGTCGGAATTTTAGCTCAATCACATATATTGACCCTTCCTCATGACATTTTCGTATGTTATAATATCAAATGCCCGATGAGCTAGTAGAGAAGAAATGTAGCCAAAATTCCTCCACAGCGACGCAATCGCTAGTGTTTATTATCCTTGTAAAGGTAGAAATTTTAAACCATCAGTGATTACTCTTATCTCATCACCTCTGTTGAGGGGGATGGATCGCATCCCAAACTTTCTGTTGCTGGATGTGGACAACTTATCATTAGCAGAGTTCCTTTGGTAAATTTCCTGCATTTTTTCTACTCAGGCACAACATTTAAGAAGGTAGAAACTAAAAGTCGTGGCAAGCCAATCACAAACACCACCCATGTCTCAGATGAAGCATGAATGCTTAAGCATCCCTGTCATTTTGGTAGGCTTTCCCCTGCTGAGTACAGTGACGTAGTTTGTTACTCTTCGGCTTAATGGCTTAGCACAATAAAAGTGCGTAGAAATGTAGTTTAACCATGAAAAAGATGCCAATCTGTAATAAAAAGGAATAATTTACTAAGTCTGCATTTCTCAGAAAAATAATAATACTCACATAAGTAGAATTCACTTCTACAAAACAAGAAATAATTAGGTTTGGTTCTAGCTTGCTGGGCTGAGTCCCACCAAACAAAATGAGAGCTATTCCTTGACATCCCTAGCAGAATATCTTTTACCATTGTGACTTGCCAACAAATTTTCATGAAATAAGAAGATGACAGCTTCACTCATTCTGCTCTACAGATCAGGTATAATCAAGATTCCCCGGATTGGTGGTTCAGAAACCTTCAAAGGATAATAAATGTTCAAATTTTTGCAGACTTCCTTCTAGATGAAGCTAACTTTCAGGAAGAAATGGTCTGCCACTACTGCAGCCCTAGTCATTAGGAAGGACTGCGCGGGAACCCTATAGTTTCTTCCCATGTGACAGATACACAGCTTTCCTACAGGCCAGCTCTGGATGGAGCAAACTCTCTTTAAAAAATGTAATCTGTGTTTGTCTTCTCCATCACAGTCATGTTCGGTATAAAACTGATTCATAACAACAGTGATACTGTCCTAATTGGATCTTTCCAGTATACCCCCACCCCCATTTTATTATGTAAGCACAGTGCATATGTACAGTACTTTGAAAACAAAAGTAAGGACTAAAATCTCCTACACATGTAGGAGCTGTGAAGGTGGTGTGATTCACGATAGGTTTCCAGTGTTAACCTCAGTTGCTGCAGAGGCTCTGAAAAGTAATGGGAAGAGGTAAAAACCGCAGTAGCTTTGCTTCATGTGCTTTCTCATGTGATTCTACAACACCACCACAACTTTATAAGAAATTTGATTGCTTTCTTAAATTTTTCTGGGATGGTAAACAAAGAACTTCATATGTTTTCATCTGGTATCTGACCTTTCCTTGAGAGGAGGTCAGATTATATCTCTCCTTCACTGCAGCTGAATTTTTGCTGGGGGTTTCTGTCTTATCAAACTCACTTCTATATTTACCTCTTACAGACTTGGCTTCTATGCAGCTGCGCCAGCCAAAAAAGATTGGTTACAAAATTTTAACTTCTGCAAACGTCTGCAGCAACAGTATTGTACTATGCACAGAATACCTCACGTCTTCCTTTTCATAATTTTTTATTTTTTTACCTATTAAAAAGAAGGTTGGGTTCTCAGATCCGTTGCTGAGCTATTGGTCTGTTTCTAACCTGATCTTCTAATATATATTTTTCAATATAATTTTTTATTACTGCTAATGTGTTTCAGCAAAGTCTTCAGTGACCATACTGGTAATATATCACTTGATTCTTTCCCTTTACAGATGATTCTTTTAGATGGGTTATTACGCTCCCTCAAGAATGGTTTCTGCTGACTGATCATAGTGATATGCACCAGTGTGACAAAGGGATCTAAATTGGTTAATCTGTCTATCTATACTGCAGAACAGAACTAATTGCCTTCAGTTTGGAAATTCAAAATGCTTTTATTGCCTATGAAAGCCACTGAAGCCAAAATATAGCTTTTGGCTGGGGCGAAGAGGGGGGTTGCAGTCAGCAAATTTTGGAAGTGAAATGGGAATTGAAGGTGCTCTGAAGCTTACTGTTGTAGGAAAGTTGTTCTGTTTTGTAAATAATGTTGATTGACTGAACAAGTGAAAGTAATGCAACCTTCCTCCCAAAGGTGAAACTCTGCAGTTTATTTTCAGGTTGAGTGAAATGTGAAAGAGGAAATAAAATGCTGCCTCATAAACATCATTTCTGATAATATTTCCAGTCAGAAGAACTAAGACAATTGTAGCAAAAGAAATACAAGAAATCAGATTTGACAGGGAAATAAAATGTTATATTCTATTAAATTGGAAGGCATATATCTTGAACCTTGAGGTTAAAAATAAATACCGGAGTTGCATCAGCCACTGAATGTCATCCTGTGACTTTTTCAGAATGACATAATTACTGCCTTTTTCAAAGTACCAAGATATTTTGTAGATGGTTGAAGAAGAAGACATTCAACAAGAACTTAATGCATGGAGTAAATGTGCTGTTTGTCGGAAAATATAAGGCAATAGTAAAGTCCAGTAGCTGTCACCTTAGAGTATTTTAAGGAAGGATTAAATATGTTTAGATCTGTCAACAACATCTGTGTTTACACTACTCAAAAAACTCTAAAGTTTATAAACCATTTTTTTTCCAGAACATTGTTGTAGAGTATTTTTCATGGGGTTAAGAAGAAACAGCCCCACAGAGGATCTATTGCATAATTTCCTATTATGGAAGTTCCTTATCTGCCTGTGTTGAAGATTGAGTGCCCAGATTCCGTATCACAATTTATGTGTTTATGTGTTTCCTTTATTTCCATACCTATTTGTCTGCCCCAGCAGGTTTTCCCAGAATTCTCCTAGCTACGGCTGCATATATGACATTGTTATCACATATAAAATTTTAGTGCATTAGTGCAGCATACTACCTACATCTTAACTGGATGATCAGACCCTCTTCCTCTTGTACCATATATATCCTTGCTACGGCTCTTCTCCTTCCTTATCTTACTGAAGTTTATTTTCCCTGCACAGCATGGGAAATTACCAAGCTTTCCCATGATGCATGAAGAGAATATATTGCTGTCTTGTTGCATTCTCTGAAAATCTTCCAGTTTGCTCTGGTCCTCTTATCAGTCTGTGCACAACTATTTGTGTGGAGGAATATCTGCTAGCCACATATGACTGCCTTAGATGATACACTGGGGAATTTTACATTGTTCTAACTGCCTATGATTAGGGTTTTAGACTGCAGAAGTAAAAGGCAATAAGGTGCCAGGTGACTTACACTCAAAGTGAACAGTCTATAATCACAAATTGTCTGAAAAGTAATTGATGACTTTTACGGGCGTACATGGCAAGGTTTAGGGAGGTGGGGGGAAACTGCAGAGGTCGCCTCTGAGAGGAGGTCAGCTCCCTGAACTGGTCACCTGTCCAACCATCCAGCTGCAAGGGACCTACCACAGGTCAAAGCTGAGCCCATTAGTGATGATGGTGTGGCTTCTGTGAAAGCACGTTTAAGAAAGGGCAAAAACCACTGGACAGACAGAAGAGGATGGAGAAAAAAGAGTGAGAAATAACAGAGGGAGCACCAAGATCAGAGGACGAGGAGGAGAAAGTGCTCCAGGTGCTGGAGCAGATATTCCCTGCAGCCCATGGAGAACCTGTGCTGCAGCATATTTACTACAGGACTACAGCCTGCGGAGAGCCCATGCCTGAGCAGTGGAAACAACAAAGAGAAACCTCTATGCACTGACCATAACCTTACCTTCACCCCCTCTGTGCCATCTGAGGTAGGGATAGAGGAGGAATGCAGCTGAGCCTGGGAGATGCGGGAGAAAAGGTGTTGCTTTAATATTTGTCTTTTTGTTTCTCACTACCTGAATCTATTTTAATTGGCAGTAAATTAGGTTAATTTTCCCCAAGTCTGGTTTGCCAGTGACAGTAATTGCTAAGCACTCTCCCTGTTTTTATCTTAACCCATGAGCTTTCTCCCTCCTGTTTTTTCCTATTGTCTCCCCTTGTTGTGCTGAGGAGGGGGAAAGAGTGAGCAGCTGGGTGGGAGTTTGACTGTTAGGCCCACCACAGAAACATATAATTTGTATAAAGACAGAATGAAAAAGTGAAGGGTGCTCATTTCACATAGTCTGGGATGAAGATGAAGAAAAAAAGAACCATAGGAAGTTTGAATTATTTAATGTTTGCCTATTTTCATAATTTAAAAAAAAAAAAAAAACAAACCAAAACAGAAAAAAACACACAAGTACAGATTCAATAACACTGACAGGAATATTTAAAGCTGTAAGAGGAATATACGTTCCTAACAGTGTCCAATCAACTTGTGGAACTCATTGGTATGAATGCGAATGAGACTAAGACTAAAGCACGCTTATAAGAAAACTTAAGGATTTACACACATGATGAGAATGTCCACAGTTCAACTGGAAAGTATTAAGAGATCAGAAGAGGATGGCTGAAAGGTATAACTGTTGACGTTCCATGTCTCTATGTAAGGCAAAGGAGATGGTCTGAGAGTATGTGTCTTCATGCCCGCCTCCTGCAAGATTTCTTGAACTTTGAAGAAGTTTATACTGTCTGTATGTGACAGGCTAATATCTCTGTCAATGCTCTGGTTTGCTCCAGTTGTTTCTGTATTCCCAGTTGCTTGGCGAATGGTTAAAAATTCATTTGCAATAACAGGATTGAGTTCCAAATGGCTCACCAGGCTGATTTTCTAATGAGGACAATTATTCTTTAATCAGCATGATGCAGTTATGAGTGTGAGACTTTGGAACAGCGACTCTGGGAAAGGAATTTGATAGAATTTGGCAGAAGCCTGTCACTGATGGTGACAACTAACTGCTTCACAGAAACAGAGCAAAGCATGGTTTAAAAGGCTCAAAAAAGATTGTACTCATTCTTTTGAGACCAAATAAGCCCAGGGAGACATTTATCTGTCCTGTTCCCCGTATAGCCTGTTTGTGTGTTTCACTACCCTTACTACGTCTAATGACAGTATCTTCCATAGTGTCCTAATAGTTAATCTAATTTCTTCACGTGCTGCCTTCAGTGAGTGAAGAGAAAAAATGTTCACTGGTCTCTATCTAATGACGTTTCATGTATCGCAAGTTATCTAAGGGCATACTTTTATAGTCTACAAAGTCCAGTCCCTTCAGCATTTTCTCAAGGGTTGTGTCTTCTGTATCTGTTATTCTTAAACTCTTCCTGATTTAACTGAATTTTATTTAAAAGTGCAGTGTCCAGACTGGACAGATTTTCTCAGATGAGGCTTCTACTAGAGAAAAGTGGCTTCTTCTTACATATATATAATACTCATTAATATTCCAAATTAAGCTAAGTTATGATAAATTTATTCCCCTTATATTCACTGCCCTGGCCAATGAAGGTTCGAGAACATGAAGGACAGTTCCATTCACAGCGCAGTTTTCACATATCTAGTAACCATTTTTAAACTTACTTTTTTAAAGAACTCCACATTGCCTCATTGGATTGGTCAGTGACACTCACTTTGAAGGTTATTCCCTATGTGTGTCTAACATGTCTGACTTTCAGAACTTCGTTTAAGAAAAATATATAATCAGATTTTTCAGTGAAGACTCCAGTTAGAGGAAAATATTATTCATTAATACTCTAAGAAAGCATATTGATGAGAGGAAAACTTTCAGGATCCCCAAAATTTCTGTATTTTTAAACAATTATGATACAAGTTATTTAATCCAGTTAAGTATATGCATCCAAATATCACCTCTTTTTAAATTAAAAAAATAAAATCAATAATTTTTCAACACTTTTCTGAACACATAAAATGCCCTGCTTAGTAAAAATGTTAACTTTCTCTTGCACTTTCCTCTTTGCCTCACACAGCTCAGAGGTGGAAAGAGATGAAGTTTATGGCCCATAGTGACAATTTGTTATTATCTCTCTAGGTTACAGTTCTTTCCTCTGACTCTCACATCAGAGGAAACAGTAGTTGTTATAAATTCCAACAACAACAACAACAAAACCCAAGAATTTCATACCTATATTTGTCCATTATGGTCGTTGTAGAATAGATGGCAAGAATTTGGATACTTGTGAAAATATCAGGGATGTTATTCAGGCATAACAAAACCATGAATCAAGAAAAGTTTTCTGCCTTCCTGTAGATTTCAGTTGTAGTAGGAATATTTCTGTACAGTTGTCTTCTGTCAGGATCACCACAAGCCTGTAAAACAGAGAATCAAGGCTGTTCTATCATTTACTATGATGATTTAGCCTTCATGTTTATTTCTATTTGGAGACTGGTTTCCTAGAGAAGGAAAGTTTATATGATCATGTTGACTGTGTGTATGTTTGCGCCCTAGATAATTTTGAAACCTCTTAGCCAGTGTCCACAAAAAAAACCCCACACAGCTCAATATAGTTCATTTCCTACAGTTTCTGGGAAATGGGTAGCTGGGAAGAAGACAGAGACCTCGTAAACACCACCTGTAATGAAAATGTTCCAGTATGAGCTGGGAAGATTACTGAGAGATTAAGTTACAAAATCAGTAACTAAACTGCCTTGGTTCTTCCTCTGTGCTACAGCCTAACTCCAGGTCTGCGGTTATCATGTATGGCACTATGAGGGAAAGGGACACAAATTTGTCCATGTTTAATGATACAGATCTCTTTTGCAGCACTGCAGCACTCTAAATGTGTTTTTGGTGAAGATTAGTGCAACGGGCATGTGTAACTTGATTAGGACATACCTCCACACAGCCAGCCTCTTGCCTTTCCTTGGAAGATATAGATCATTTCTCATGGAGCAGTTCCTGACGGTCTCATATCCTACTGTGCTACTTAATGGATTATCTGCTATAGTACAGAGAAGAGCAGTGATTTCCTGCTTTTCAGTCTAAAATAAATTAGGTAATAATTAGCTTTATAAGGCACTTGCTGAATGAGTGATGTGAGAAATACTATACATTTTAAAGTATTTATCCATTGTTCTTAGCTTTCATAACCTCATATCAGATATAATTTTTCTCAGATATCTTACTAAAAAATTATGTCATTTTAACTTTAATTGTTATCAGTGAACTTCATTGTCCTGTTTCCCATTTTCAGTGAGAAAAAAATGTTAAATAATTTTAAAGTTAAAGATAAAGCAAAGAGATGACAAAAAAGTAATCACACTATTAAATATGAAGATGCAGCCTTATTTTTTCTGCAGCATGTTATATTGTTTCTTGTTTGGAAATATTCTGGTCTTTGAAGTATCAGATACAAAGATAAGATTAAAATGTCATTTGTATCAATCACTGAGGTAGTGACTTTCTTACTCTGGCAACTATAATGCAAATTTTTTTGGAAGAAAGCATAATATTATTGGCAGTCTTGAGGATGCAATACTGCAAGTTAAAGGTAAACAGAAGTACCCGGATAATTCTGAAGGTGATTGAGATATTAAATGAAAACTGGTCACAGATTGTAAACATTAAAATTATAGAACATATTAACATTACAAAACATAGCTGAAAGGAGAAAGAATGACCTCACTTGAGGGAAAAAAGCAGATCTTGGAGGAATGGAGAAACTATTTACAGAGGCACTGCTCTGGCTTGCGTAACAAGGTGAATATACTAATTAATTTCTAAGCACATCATATTAGTGCTTCTCTTCTACTTTATCAGTTAGATAAGGGATATGCAGTATGCTACAGACAATGCTTACTATGTGCAACAGTGCTGAGAAACAAGGTAGTATTTTACATGGAGAAATAGTACACAGATTAAACTACTTATCTTAATGTAACAGAGTCAGTGATACAGATGAGAACAAACAAACAAACAGATAATTTCTGACTCCAGTTCCTCGGCAGTAATTAACAGGCAAGATGAATTCCCAGCTTTATAAAATTTTGATGAAATTATGTAGTACCTTTGTAACCAAATTATTTCACTATCCATATTTTTCTAACAAAACTTCTAACTCAGGGAACATCCCAATTTCTGAGCATGTCATATCTCATCTTTTGTCGTCTTTAGTTATGGATACTATATTTTCATATTAATTCCATGGGAAATATAAGAAAGGCCTTTGATATGAAAGTGAGAAATTCCTAACTGTCAAAAGAGCTGCTATAGCAACAAAAAAGAATTTTAAGTATTTGGGAAAAGTGATTGCATAAAAAAAGAAACAAAACTACATAGGTTGTGTGTATTCTGTATTCATATACACAGAGGCACATGGCAAACAAGGAGGTGATTGGTGACAGCCAGAATGGCTTCACCAAGGGCAAATCATGCCTGACAAATTTGGTGGCCTTCTACAAAGGGCTTACAGTGGTGGTAGACAAGGGAAGATCAACTGATGTCATCTACTTGGACTTGTGCAAAGCGTTTGACACTGTCCCACATGATACCCTAGTCTCTAAATTGAAAAGACATGGATTTGAAAAATGGACCACTCGGCGGATAAAGAACTGGCTGGATGGTTGCACTCAAAAAGTTGTGGTCAACGTCTCGATGTCCAAGGGCAGCTGTGGGTCGCTGAGTCGGGGTGGGGCTGAAGGGCGGGGCTGCTTGGCGGGCGTGCCTGTGATGCACTCTGGTGCCTGTGACATCACAGGGGACGCGTCACCATGGGGGCAGCTATAAAAGGCGCCAGCAGGCAGCGCTGCCCCAGTACGGCCTGGGACAATGGTGAGTGCGCAGGCGGGGGGAGGCTGGGCTGGACCAGCACCGGGGCAGAATCGGGCGCCCCCGGAGGGGTGGGTTCTCACCCGGCATCGAGGGCCCCGCCGCTCGCGGCAGCGCCTTGGGCCGGGCACGGTGCCGGTGCCGCCGCCGGGGCTGGGCGCAGGCCTTGCTGCCTCCCCGCTGCCTCGGCCCCTCTCCTACCTGCCCCCAGCTCCTGGCGGCTCCCGGCCCCGCTGTCCCCACCGCCAGCTCCCTCCCTGCCTCCTGGCCCCACTGAACCCCTTCTCTCCCTCCTCCTGCAGGCCATGGCAGCCATAGCGTTCCTCGCTTTGCTTGTGCAAAGCATCATCCAGCTCCCGCACATGGTGGGCTATAAGCTGGATGAGGCCATGCGCGAGCGCATGAAGCAGCGTGAGTTGCAGCTGAGCCAGGACATGACTCGGCTGCCGGAGGAGCTGGAGCGGACAAGCCAGGAGCAGAGTGGCTTTGCCTGGGGAGCCCTGATCTTCTCTGCCTTCCAGCAGTGGCAGTTGTGGGCTATTGCTGCAGTCGTGGTCCTGCTCTTTGGGCTCTGCTGGTGGCTGAGGAAAAGGAGCCGTCAGCCAGCCAGCAGCAGCAGGGATGGCAGTTCCACAAACCAGCTGGACAAGGAGCATGAAGAAAAGCCCAGTCTTGCATGGGATGCGGGCAGAATATCGGTCAAGCGCCTCCTTGACCTGTCAGAAGGGTTCGCTATGGTGGAGGACCTGATGGACGAACTTCTCAGTGTCTGCTGAAAGCACTCCCAGAACAGTTTCATGCCAAGACTGAAGTCAGTCTTTGGGGTGCACAGCGCTTTAGGAGGTGGGGATGCCAATGTGGATGATGCTGTCTACCGCCTGCTCGTGCCTCTGAAGCCCCCCCGTGGCCACGCTTTCCACCTGGAGCCAGGCACCGCGGGGGAGATGCCGGCAGAGTACTCTTGCCTCTGCGTGGAGCTGGAGTGCACCTGCACGAGCAAGCAGCTGGCAACCGACATGCTGTGCTTCCTCCACCACCCCAAGGAGAAGCTGCGGATAAATCAGGGTGCCAGCCTCCTAGGCACCCTCTGCACTGGCCCCTACCTCTGTCACGGTCCACTCCTCGGTGGACGCGTGATGGTTCGTTTCAGCTGTGATCTCGAAGCACAAAAAGAAATGGCATCAGGCCCAGGGAGTTATGCTTTCAACACACAATCACTTTATTGGTTTTGCCCGTAAAGCGGCTTGCGATAGAAAGAAGGAAGAATAGGAAAGATGAGGTAAAAAGGGGGGGAAAGAGGATTATAGCTACCACCACGGGTCCACCGGCATCCCGATGGTCCCGAATCCAGAAGGCGTTCCGCTGCTGCTTCTTCGACCGTCGTGGTCTCTCGGTGGGGAAGATCTTCAGAAATTCAGTTGCTGAGGAACCATCTTTTATGCTAGGTAGCACACCTTGCTCCTCCTTGGACCCTCCTCCACTCCACCTCTGTCCCGTGGAAAGGTGCCAATCTCCGCCTGTCTGGAGTAAGGCTTCCACGCATGCCCGGAGAGGAGTGTCTGAGGCGTGGTCAGCTTTGGAGGCGGGTAGCTTCTTACCAGGAGGTGTGTTTTTATATTATAATGACATTATAATGAGGAAAGTTCAACTGAGGTTCGAGATTGCTTCATCGGTACTGGCACAGCCATTGCAATCCATCTTTTTCGACAGCAGTTCTCTGCTTTGCTGCTCCAGTAGAATAGGCTTGTACCAGGTAACGACACTGTTCGTACCTTTGTACCATGGTAACGACACTGCTCGTACCTCAGTCCCTTCTCCAAGGTTTCCACATCTGATAACAACCAGCTCAGCGAGCCACTGCAAACTCGTGTCAAGATGTTAGTCCAGGTTTTGGGGCCTAGTCCCTGATGACAATGTTGAGACAATACCGATCTTCTGATCGACTCTTACAACCTCGACATAGAGAAAACCACCCAATGGTTCCAGAACTTGGTAAAAGATGCCTGGGAGGTTTTGCCTCAGTCGAGACACTGCCATCTAACAGTGCTGCCCACCAGGCACTCCTGCAAGCTTCGCCTGACGGATGCGTCCAACAGTACCGTCCTGATTCAGGTGATGTTTGCGGTGCAGCATGGTGACTCATATGCCTTGCTGAGCACCAAGTAGGCAGCGGCCAGTGTTACCAGCAGCAGGACATGGCCAGAGAGCTGTGCTATGGCAGAGGCCCAGTTCTCCCGGCACAGAGGTGTGGGCCTGAAGACACTCCCTGGGGAGCTGGTGCCACGGAACTGAGCCCACTGGACATGGAGAACACGCTGCTCAGTCAGCAGTGGGAATTGTTGCCGCACCGTTCCTCCGCAGCAAAAGCACGCTCTGCAGAGCAGGACCCAATGCAGCTGCAGAGACCACTGCAAGGACCCTTGCAACAGAGACTCCCACTACCACCTGGATGGTGACTGCCCTCCCTCTTTCAGAAAGTCCGTTCCCTCTGGGAGCTTTCCCCTCTACTTCCCCCTTTACTTTACTGGAGCTTTCCCCATGTCAATAAATTACTTGTTTGAATAAAAAGGCTGTGTCCGTGAGTGGCCATGCATTGCTTTGCTGGGGAAGGTGGGCACACACTCTGACTTCCCCAGAGGCAGGGAGCATTTTGCAGAAGAGCTGGTGCAGGGGACTCTGGCTTCATGATTCACTGGGCTTCAGCTTCCCAGGTGTTGTGGGTTGATGCCAGTAGGCAGCTTCACACAGCTGCTCAATCACTTGCCCCCCAATGGGATGGTGGAGAGAATCTGAAGGGCAAAAGTGGGAAACCTTGTAGGTTCGGCTAAGACAGTTTAGTAGCTAAAGCAAGAGCTACACACCTAAGCAAAGCAAAAAGAATTCATTCACTGCTCCCCTGGTCTGCTAACCAGATGTGCCTTTTTGGGAAGCCTTCTGCCTCCCTGGGGCTCGGGTTACCACCAAACTTCCTAGCCTTGTATGGCCCTCAGACTATTATCATAGAATCATAGAATCATAGCATATCTCAGGTTGGAAGGGATCCACAAGGATCACCGAGTCCAACTCTCTGCTCCTCGCAGGACTACCTAAAATCAAATCTGATGACTGTTGCGTTAAGGGGCAAAGTAGTTTTGGCAGAAAATAAACCCCCTTGCGTTCTAACACTCCTCACCAAGGTGGGAGTCTAGGTGCAGCTAGGTTTAAATTCTGAGCGATGCCCAATTCACCACTATCAGTCCTGGCGCGTTTAATATATTAAACTGTTACGGTTCTGGATACACTAATAGCGGACTGCACCTTCAGCCCAGTCGTGCTCATGAACTAACACGGCCTCGCTTCGGTCATGTTCAATGAGAAAACCCAAATGACTGCTGCCTACACAGTGCAGTTTATTTAAACAACAGATGCACAAGTTCTTTTGGATTGCTGGTGATAGTGACTGTCTGCAAAGCACATGCGAATACTAAAGATGCTAGCAATACAGCTGGGTTACAAAAGCACTAAGTTTTAAAACCACTCTATATAGAGACTTCTACGTTTCCCGCGGAAGCACTTGGTGTAGACAAGTGTTCAAATCTTACCCACAAGCGTCCTTATGCGGGGGGGAAGAGAGGCTTAGCCCGTCGACTGGTCCCAGAAGACCACGATGGTGTCTTCCCTCACATCCTCCTTTTCTTGGGCTATTTTTATACTATTTTTTATCTTCAAGGTGGAGTTTGGGTGACTCTAGTCATAAATACTTTCATTATGATTGGTGTAAAATTTTCTCACCTCACATTTAAAGGTATAGTTTCCGAAAAATTCAGGGCGCAGACTCAAGGAGGAGTGGTCGCACCTTGGAGGTGGGTAGCTTTTGGGATGGAGGTGTGTATTGGTATTATAATGACATTATAATGAGCAAAGTTCACTAAAGGACAACATTTCATAAAAAAAATGACAGACTGTTGGCTCAGTCAAAAAAATGCTTTTTTTTTGCATTTTCAACTACAGGACTTTTTTTTTTTTCTCCTTAGATAGGAATGGAAATAATGTTTTAAATTTTTAAATTGTTCACAGAAAGAAAAGAAAAATAAAATTCTAGCAAGTTCTGTTCCCTCCATCAAGATGCTATATTGTTATCTCTACTTCTTCACAATAAGATAGGATAACCTTAATGCAACGCTATACTAATTTGCCACTTCTTTTCTTTCACATTTTGGATCTACTTGTGCGGCACAATGCAATGAAGTGTAGATAACTAAAACAGATCTAACCAGATATCTCATGTTCTCAGTGAGTTAGTCAGTCAAGGTGGATGGACATGTTAATACTGGTAATAAGGCTCAATCCAGTTCTGAGCATCAGGTGATGTACCAGAACTAGCCTGTATGAAGCTCTACATTATTATCTTGCTACAACAGAAACATATTCTTTCTCCAGCTCCTCAAATATTGCTGCTAATTGAATGCATTTTCTCCTATAGTTATAACAGCAAAAATGTAAAGACATATCATGAAAGTCCCTATGAGACTCGGTTTACTTGCCTGTTGTCAAACATCTTTGCTAGGATCAGGTATCCCTGTCATGCATTCTAAGAATTTACCATACTCATTTCATCACCTGGCAGTATTTCTCTTTTTCTGTGGTTATAGTTATGAGAGAACCTTTCATAAATTTAATATGGCCTTAACAATGACAATTTTTATTAATTCTGCTTCTTTAAGTTTTTCAAAATAATTTCTTTCAAATGTCCAATTGCTTTGAATAGATTAAAAATAAATGGCAAGTGGCAACATAACTAATTTCTCAGCCATGCCAGATATTTTAATTATTTAAACAGCTTCTCTCTGAAGACTTCCCTTCATTAGTGTACTGTGTTTTTGTAGCCAGATCTTTCTGCTCTAGGATTTATGAAAGGCAGAATTCTTTATATTGTGTCTCACAGAAAGTTCACGCCAGCACAGTCCATAAAAATAAATAAACAAAAAACTAATAAAAACTACTCCAGATATTTCTATTGCTGAAACCCTTTTTCCTTTCCTCAGCATTATGGCAATACCACCACTTCTAATGCAAATACTATTTTTCTTTCTTTTGATGCTTCCGTTGTTTCTGCTCGTTTTACAGTGACTTGTATTTTCTAGTTCCTGTGAAGAAAGGACAGAATCTCTGGATATGATTAGAGACAGAAAGTATTTTTTTCCTCTCTATTCCCCTGGGCTCAATTAAAACCAAATCCTGTGTTGAACATTCATAGAAACAAGACTCGCCCATGAGGGAGTCCTACATGACCACCTTTCCCCACTGCCTCCACAATCACGCACAAGCAACAGTTTCTTTACCTTGTGCTCCATGGCCCCTTGCACAACTCCCCTCCCCATGAATAAAACCATGGACAGATCGAATCTTCAGGCTGAAGAAAAGAAACACAACTGGGAGAAGCTCCATTGCACTGGTTTCACCAGTCAATGTCTTCTCCCTTTTCAGCTCTAGAAGGCACATATCAAACTGTTTCAAACACATTAAATTTCTCCACAAATCAAAACCCAGTAGCTGCCCTTTAAGGCATCATCTGCATGTGTTAACCCTGAAGAGACTCTAAGAGCCTTCCTCTGTGTGGGAGAAGAAATTTTCAAAATTAACCTTCCAAAAGTTTCCTTTTTTGACACAGACTATGGTGCATAACCAAAAGATCATATTCTCTGAAGTTTTATTAGCCTTTATTGCCCTTTAGCCTGGGGAGTAAAGATAGCTAATTTTCAAGCTATAGCCCGTGTGAAATCTTTAGCAGAGACTTCATGTTGATACAAGAACTACAGGATCCATGTTCAGAAATGACAGCACCAACCAAGACACTGAATTTCTGAAATGAAATATTTCCCAAGAAGCAGCTGAACATGGATAAAAGTTATGGGTAACTCTCTTGTAGCATTTTTCAAGGGAATCCTTGTAATGCAGTGTAAGTTTAAAATACACCTATTGAAATACAGACTGTCAAACTTGGGTGGAAAACTTGTCACTAATGACCCTGAATGTAGGGAAAAATAATGGATCTGATTGGAGTCTTTGTAACTGCTTGGTGCAAGGGCACATAGATATGAATGTGAATCAGTCATGAATAGGTTCACTCTTTTGTCCGTGATACTCTGGGAACTCACTCGTTTGCAGTTCTGTCCATCATTTTTTTCAGAAATAAGCCAAAGCAAAGTCTGCGGGTCGGAGTGTTTCTCCTCAGCTGTCACGTGCTGCAGCTTCGCTTTCTGTTTCATGGGACATCAAAGAAAGGAAAGGAGAAAGGAAGGGTGGACTTCCAATTCATATAGAGGCTGCATGCATCCCCTTTAGGTGATTTTATACCAGTACTTGGAAGTCTACATATGTGTTTGGAACTCATTGATTTGAACAAGAACAACAGGAATTCATTCATCCACTGAGTCTGAAAAGAAAAATATTTCGTGCCACATGGAGGGACTCTAGTCAAACAGGGGCATTGGAGATGGAAGTGGTTAATTAATTTTGTATCCAAGATATTGAGAAATTTTCCATACAGATTGCAGGAACCTTGAATTAAAAATGCTCTCCTGAGTTTCAGCTTTCGGTATAGAAGTCCAACAGTATATTAGTTCTGAGACAGAAAATAATAAGATCAGAGGATGAAAAACAAAATTCACTCTTTTATCACTGTGAGTTATTGCGAATATACATGGTCAACTTCAAGCATAATTTCCTTATTTTTTATAAATTATCAACAATGTGTATTTTTAAGTTGTGTAATATTTTCCAAAGATCTCAATGATTTTTGCACATTAACCGACATTTAAGTAAAGTCTCTTTGACATAGATGTCATTACACATGAATAAGTGTAGATGGACAAAATTTTTTTGACAAATTCATCCAGCAATCTGGTAACAAACATGGGAAACTAGGAGTTTGGACTCTTGCTCTCCCTCCTAGAGTACTCTAAGTATAAGAAAAAATAAAATACACTCATAAAAGTGATCTGTGATCATTTCTGTCCCTGAGAAGGACTGAAATTAATGAAAGGTGTCTTTTCTTGTTTTTGTTTGTTTTATATAGTAGCATTTGTTTTTATTTGGTGAACATTGTAGGACGACAAGTACATTCAACTATGGAAATGGTCTTTGAGATTTTCTGTGGGGAGAACAGTACTCCTCTTTCCCCATCTACAAATGCTAAACTGATCCTCCCTGGCAGTATTTCTTACTTAATGTAAACAAATCCAGACTTCATTTAGAAGTCTCCTGACTCCTCCTGAGGCAGGTTTTATGGGTATTCATCGTCTGCTTCAGTAGGACCTTATTTTGACACATTCAGTCCACCAAAAGAAAGTTCAGCTGGAACACTGTGGTATAGCATAAAAATGCTCACTGAGTATTAGTGTATTTTTGCTCATCTTTCTTGGAGAAACCTGTACAGTTGGCACAGCATTGCCACTTGCACTTGTTTTGCAAGTGAACCTAAGATCCTCAAGAAATCCTGAGTTCTCTGAGTTCAAGAAGTCAATGGATTTTGGAATACAACAATAGTAATCTAAATACAACAATGTAACTCAAGTTAGTCACAACACTGGGGATTTTTGCTGGATTTCATCTGTCAAAACTTATTGAGAACCTTTAACTAGCAGGTTCAACTTCTCATCACAGATGGAGCACCTGCTTCAACTACTGATGGGGGTATTTGTAGGAAATGTATATCTCACTGAATGAACTCACTCATGAAATATTGCTGGATGTGAGACAAATAATTTTTCCCTTCGTTCTCAGGTACTTTACTATTTTTTTAAATACTCTGAATTTGACACAAGTTCTGAAAGCTATAGAAACTGATTTTTGTTTGGTTAGCTCTTTGTTTTAAACAGCAAGGTTTATACGAGATTAAAAAGTCAAAATTGAAAGTCCACTTTACTTCAGCCACAAGAAGAATGCTTTCCAGTGCCTTATTTTTTGTTTGCTTCTTAGTCACACTTCTTGCATTTAAGTTATTTCTTTGTACTTTCCTAGATTTCAGAATAAGAGAACACAGTATTAAGAATCCTATGTTTGATTTTATTTTTTTAAATTAATTTCTCTCTGGCAAGGTGAAGCTTGCTGCATCTAGACTGCTTATCCCGACAGGCAGGAACATGCGCACGTTCCTGCTCCATGACTGGAATATAGGTTTGGTCATATTTGGCAGACTGTAAACACAAACCCTTTCATGATCAGATATTTTCCTGACACATTATCTAGAGGCAGGCTATGAAAATACTTAATGATTTAAAATGACTATTACCATGAAAGAATTTCTGAGGGATTAAAATTTTGTGAGATGAATTCACTAAACAAATACTGACTGCATTTTGTGGCTTTTATTCTTGTGAATGATGCTTTGAAACAGTAAAACCTTGTATTTGCACTGTCTGTGCATTTGGACTGGCTTTCAATTAGCCAAATATTTAAGGATAACATTAAAAAGATATTATGAAATATATAGAAAATAAATAAACTCCAGTATGATAAATTTTCAATAATGATGGTAAAAATGTCAATTGCAAGGAGAGTATTGACTAAATATTTCTTTTTTGCTGCTTGAAAAAGCAGGTTTTTGCCCTAGTATCATTCAAAAATGAGGAAACTCTTCCTAATCACTGATCATAAAATGTTTCTTAAGTAGCAACTATCAAAGTTTAAAAAAGGTGAGCAGGCTAACTTTTCCAAAACTAAAGAATGTCTTCTCTAATGAAAAAGGCATATCATATGGGTAGAATGTTAAAGCAGAAATTATGCCTTATTTTTGTGAAATCTTGAGTCTATTTTTAGTCTGAGAGCATTCAGTGAGCTGTAAACAGAACAACTACTCACTGGAACAACTCATTGGTCACCTCATTGGAATAAGTATCACGAGATACAGAAGATTGTCCATCACTCGAAGACTTTCAATCAAAATATTGTTTTGTTTTAAAAGATTCCTTCCTCAAATCACAGTCCTATGATTTTGGTTATGCTTGAAGTTACTTGAGATTATCACATTGTTTCTGAGCTTTTTTCTATATTTCATGATAAACACTCCATGAACAAATGAATACACATGAAACAATGTGGTTTAAGTTCCATATGAAGGTAATGTTGGGTTGTAAACAAAATAAATTACATTATTCTAGTGAGTGTAAAATTAGTTGTTCATGAGTTAACAGTAGTATCTCTCTTCACTGGACATGAGAAGTTTTTAGTTTTCAGGCTAGTTTTATCAATAAATTTTCAATATAATGTCATAAAAGGATAAGCTGGTATTTTATGTGATAAATTAAAATGAAGTTGACAATACCCTTATAAACGTGGCAGGGTCATAGCAACAATACTATTTTCAAAATAACAGTCATTTAAGGCATGTTCTGCTCCATAATTAGAGAAGTGGTCCTTGCCCAATCCTGTGACTGCCCAATCCTATGTGTCTGTGACTCATCACCTGTCTAATTTCCTATTTCAAATGTCTTCAAAACATTCATACTTCTAAAAAAAAATATATCTATTAACTGTATCTTTTTTTAACTCCCGGAAATTATGAATTACCACCTGCATCTGGGATGATACCTCCACTACAGTACTGCCTTCAAACCAATTCAGAAAGTCAGAACTTGAATCCTGAACTTTATCCAGTACCTTTGAATGGAAGGGGAGCAACTGGCATCTCTTCCTGGAGAAATTTGGTTTTACTATGGGTTCTGTTACTCCTCTGATCACTGGCCTTGAACATACTTGAGCCTATTCACCTCTGTGCACTGGTTATCTTGGCACTTTTAAAACATATATTCCTAGTAGCACAAATTCCCTTTTTCATGGTACCTGATACTGTGCAAACATATGCTCATCTACAGGAGAAGAATTGTATTTTGTCTGACATTTTTTAAATATTTCACTTCTCTTCCTCGCTTTAGTTTTCTAGATTAATTGATATTTGGAAAAGGTAAACTGGTGCCACAACAAAAACAAAATATATTTTTAAAAGTAGGAGAAAAACCCTTGTCTGAAACTAATGCCTTTAAAAATATTGACAATAAAAATCCCAAGAGTAATTGATTTTACTTTTTGAGGGACACTTTACCTTTGCAATGTCACAAATCCAAGAAGTCTTCCATCAGAGTGAAAGGAAATAGTTCAAAAGAGCCAGACAAGCTGGTAACAGCACATGCATTCCCAAATGCTATTTCCCATCCTCCCTTCAAAGACATCTGAGAGATTGAGTGTGTTCCTTTCTTCTTTAAGATCAATATCATCAATCACACCAACATGGAAACAAACTTAAAAATCCAACTGTTTGAGCTGTCTCCCAGCAAATACCCAATATTTTTTTAAACTGACCAGAAATGAGTTGGCAGAATTACCAATTAACTTTAGGGCAGTGAAAGAGCAGGAGGTTTGTTAAGTATTAATGAATTCCATGTCCTTTTGGAATGGTGCAGCACAAAAATCTATCTCAGATGAAGGTGTAAAATTAAAAAATATGTACTGCCAAACGCCTGGAAAAATTCTTGCACTTTTTATGCCACTGTATAAGGTATATATTAATCAATAGTAACAATCATCTCCACTTTGTAAGTTAAAAATTAGTTTTTTCCTAGATTTCATTATAAATCTTCCATAAACAAATGAACACATGATGAAGTTACATAAATAGTATTCCCTAATTGTTTTATTTTTAATTGGTAATCTAGTTTTCATTACTACAAAAATTATACATGATTTCTGTTTTATAATTGGAATATTAAGGGGTTTCATGGCTGGAAATGGAAGAGGTGCTGAATGAGCTGATTAGGAAATCCCAGTGAGGCTGGAAAATGGAAAGCTGAGTCATATCTTCTACAACTGTTCCACTGTATGAAGGGGAAATCATTTTGCCTATCTGTGGGTACCTAAAGGTCTGTTGTCTGCGTCTGAGTTAATTATCTCAAACCCCGTTCTGGAGTTAGTGAAGGAAAAGAGGAATCTCTAAAATTGGTTCTGCTGACCTGTTTTGGGTGCCCCTCTTAACAAGAATACCTCTGTTTTCTTTTCAACAACTAGAATGCGAGATAAATTTATTTGGATTAGGCAGTAGCTTTCTACATGAATCTTGTTCCACATATGCATTACAATTTACTAAAGCATCACATAGGTCTCATGGCCAAGGTCAGAATGAAAACTCAGACATTTTGGTACCTACCATTTCCTGCACTCTGCCAAAAACTGTAGTATTTATTTACAGTACATTACATGTAATGACATCCAATTTGTTATACCAGCTGACAGCGAACCATTTTGACCCCTCTTTATGTCATAAAGCTCCCAGGAGCCCAGAGAGGTTTAGTGACTTGTCATTTAATAAAAAAAACAGGAAGAATTCAGCTGTTCATGGAAGTCTGCCTTGAGAAAACACTTTTCTGGGCTCTATGCTATACTAGAGCCCCAAGGAGAAATGCAGCAAAGATACAGTGAGAGATGTGTACCACAAATGGTTACCAGGAGGCGCACCCAGATGAAAGGTAAAAAAGAAAATATCCTGTTAGTTGCTCTTGATGCTCAAGACTGGACATTTTAGGCCAACTAGGAAACATGAAGAAAAAAGAAGAGGATACAGGAACAAGGGAAAAAGTATGACCAAGATCTCATATGCCCCACTGGCTGGAGAAGCTTGATCCAGCTGTATTCCTCATCCTGTTTTAATTAAATGGATATCAACATCTTCCCTCTTCAGGAAGAAAGTGGGAAAGAAATAAGGAAAGTTTCAACACTCAGAAGATGATGCAGGAGTGGTGTGATATGTGGCCTGGTCTGTGCTCTGAAAGCAGGAAGCATCTAAAATTTTGGAAAAAAAAGCTGAATTTGATGCTGAATTGGACCTAAATGAACAGTCCTGGGATCACTTTTAAATACAGCAGCCTCATACTGGAATGGTTAACAATCATGAATACTGTTGTTATTTTGATAAACGTTTTGTCACTCAGCTAGGCTAAGTTCATAAAGGAGTTGGCAGTAATTTGGGGGGAATACAGGAAGATTGATTGCAGTTTCTTTGCACTAGGTGACTGTGACCAAAATATATTTTATAACTGCTCATATTATATGGCTGTTATGAAACCTATTAAAATTTGTTTTGAAAAATAAAGGTGGTTTATTGAGAGTGGTAAGAAATAACACAATAGCTTTAGCCAGGTATTGTTAAGGTAAAAAGTAAACAAAACATGAATACAAAAATTCTAACTCTTCTGGGTCTATTTCAGATTTTTAGTGGAAAATCAATCCATATTATTTATTTGGTCTGATCACTGGCTTCCATTACTGGTGGTTTTTGCTTTTATTTGTAAAACAGTCTTAACACTTTCAAAAAGACAGTATCAGTATAACTTGAAATAATTGCTTAAAATCTTGGTCATCAACTGATAAAATATACTGATCTAGGAGAATAAAATTTCAGATTTTATTTCCATACAGAATTTTGAATAACAGTTACATTTACTTCTTTGACATAATTGAGATGATTTTTATACAGTAGCTGTTTCACTGCTGTGCACAAAGTGATTTCTGTCAGGAACCTCCAGCCATATAGACGAGAAAACAAATTCTGTTTAGTTTTTCAAAGCTTGTATTCCTCACAGGACTAGATTAATGTATCGATCTAGAGTTCATTTTGATCAAGACATTAATACATTATGAAAGATTGCATGTAGCAAAAATCTCTTAATGTGTTTTCTGAATTTCCCATTTGTGAGGCAGAAAATATTCGAGAGGTTGGGGTCTTTCAAGTTGTATGCAGTGTTTGTTTATTTTATGCCCAGTTATAGCTAACATAAATTAATTTATGTGCCCTTCTATTTAAATCTATGGGAACATACATTGATAAATTTTCTGATTCAAACCTCATTTGAAAATCAGTTAAATCATTTTGCTTTGAACGAACATGACCAGGGCAGAATGGGTTGTTCAATGGGGGAAGCAACAGAAGCTATCAGAGGTGCATTTTAACCAGGTTATCCCAACTCACTAGCCCAAAAGGAAGCCCACAGAGATAAAGGTTGACCTGATGTAAATTGCTGATGTAAATAGACTCAAGGCATAAAACATTCATATCTGCCCTTTAACTAGGCCTAATCTGACTGCTTTTTTGGTTTTCAACCCAACAAACTGAAAAACGCAGTTAAAACCTGCCCATGATTTCAGGAATGATAAGAAGTTAGCTGCCATGATGGGTTTTTATGGTGAGATTGAAAAAACAATTTATTTCTGTGTACTGTATCTGTAGTCAGCAGCAGCAGTGCAGTGGGAATATCCAGAAGAGTTTGGAATTGCACGGCCATGAATCAGAGCACATACGGAGCAGAGGATTCCTCTGTTTCTACTTTGAACAGTACCAAAAACAGCACTCCAAGGTCTAAGGTCACTCTCAGGAGCTAGCAGAAAGTTGCCTTTTTGACCTACATGAGTAGATGAAAGGGATACTACTGCCAAAGGGATCAGCCTTTGCGGCTTTTATTTCCATAAATAACGCTGACTCTCTGGATTGATTTGACTTTCCCCATTTGTCCAGCTCAGGGCATAGACACAGTCGTGACAGCACGCAGTCCTTGTGGGAACACAGAGGACAGGGAAGTTGAGGGAAATGGGCTCAGAGTGGACATACAGATGCTACCACAGGGATACTTTATGAACCGCAGTGACCACTACAGAGATGTTCAGGCACTGAATTGTCAGCTAGTACTGTACATGGCTGATTTCAAGCATGCAGATAACTTCCAGGAGTCACCTGTAGATGCAATAAGGTGTTGGATTTATGGTATATTATATCAACATATGTAAATTCTGATAATTAAAAATAATAATCATAAACTTGCCCTTTTTCACACTGCTACAGGCTTGTTATATTCCTTTATCAGTCTTTCCCCAAAGTAGGAAAACTTCTAAATCTTCACAGTAAAACATTAAAAAAAAAACAAACCCCAAACACTTTTCTTTTTTCATACTCTCATTTTTCTTTTTTGGACAAAAGAGTGAAAGCAAACCAGTGTGTGAAGGAGGAAGAAAATAAGGAACATAAATTGAAGACAGTTTTCTTCAAGCCTCTGGTTGATTATCATGAGGGGTAGGAGGAATATTTTTTCCTCCTGCAAAATGGAAACTTATTCTTCATATACTTTGAGTGAAGAATCTTAGCCTTGTTCCTTTGTTTTCTCTTTAACACCGTTAGTTTTTCAAAAGACAGAGAAAGAGAGCGCTTGTATAAACACACAGTGTCCCTATAGAGTTAATGAATTTTCTGGCATTGGATATATCATTATTGCTTTGATGATTAAACTAACCATTAGAGATGCCCTTCACAGAGGTCTAGTGATCTCATGAATAGATTAAAAATTAAATTAATTCTTTTACCCTTATATCTACCAATATTCTTTGCTTTCTGTCCACATATCTTCAGTCAGCATTTGTGCGGTATTTATTCTCTTGCAGGCAACACCAAAAAATAGGAACTATAAATATCTTTCTCTCATGCAACATGGTGTCTGATTTTTAATTGTATGTGCTAAACTTCAGAAAAATAGAAACCTGTTTATCCTTGTGGAACAGCTATTTTTAAATGGCTCTGCAGTCTTGAGTGTATAAAAAGCGCTCTGTCATACTTCAGGGATGAGATCCTGTACTGCTTCTCCCTATGACCTGTACTAAACCAGCTTGCTTGGAAAGGGACAGCCAAGGTAGCATTCAAACACCAATTTAGTCCTCTGTCTCCTGGGTTGTTCTTAAATCTTGTTTATTCCCACAACACTGAGCCAAATGGACCTGCCCAAAACAACAGGCTGCCTTATGTGTTGTTTGGAAACTCTACGACAGACTGCCCTGCAACCTGCCTGACCCCAATCAACAGGCTCCCTGTTCTGGGAGTTGAGTGTTAACCTTAAGAATCAGCCTTATCTCCTGCAGCTTTTACTCCGAATAGGTCTTGCCTGAAAGAGACAAAGCTCGTACAACAAATAAAAAAATAAATTAAAAAAACTGAATAATAAAAAAATTAGTTAGACATATGATACAAAGAGCAAATAAAGAACAATGCACTTTGAATGAGACACAAGGGACACGTGCATATAATTACGTTAGCCATTAAAAAACACATTTATTTAAAGGGAAGTCTCCAGCTACTCTTCTGAAAATAAGTGACAGGTGATCAAATCCACCAGGAGAAAAATCTTTCCTAATTTACAGATTAGCTCTGTTCAGTTGGTTTTGCATAGAGATCCTCTAGAGTGCTGTACCTGCTGTCCTGTTGTTCCTCAGATTACCTTAAGTCTTCATCAAGTCCCATTTTACATCTGTTAGCAGCTTGTGGATACTTTTGACTATCTTAAATCATCTGGATGGCTATATGTGGGCAGCTGAACGGAGCCCTGCAAGTGGGATCCAAATCTGGACAAAGAAGTTTAAACAAAGGTGTCCAGGTGGGCAGTACAGGCAGTAGAGATCTAGGCAGCAGTCAGTTGGGTCTAGAAAATAATTAGCTGACCTGCTGCTAGAGGCTTGAATCAGGTTCCTAAATGTAGGTGTCCTATGCCATTTGTTATGCTCTTTCATCCTTGAAAAATTTGCACAAAGCTGATAGATGTGAATGAGGACCTACAAGACGCCAGTATCTTTCCAAAACAGCAGGTGGAAACCACAAACGATGTGCTTGTGTGTTTCATAAGGCACTAAACAGCTGAACTGCGCCATGTGTGTCTACGGTGTGTTGACTCCTCCTCTAGTTTCAATTAACTGTATTGACTTAATTGTCTCAATAATACAATTTATACACTTCAATCATGCATGGACTCTCAAATATGTCTTAACATAAACCTGCATCCCACTATACGCATTCTGTCACGGCCTTCTGGCTTCTACAAAGGGAAAAGTGAGCACAAGTTTAATCAATACATTATTGATCAATACATTATTGATCAATACATTCTTTCAATACATTATTTTACCTCTTAAGCCTATTTGTTAAAGTACACAAGTCTGTTTTCCATTTTTTGTTTCTGATGTCTAATGGTTGTACAGATTTTGTCTGCTGTTTTACTTCTTGCTAGCCGTTGTCCACCTGAGGAGAAGATCAAGCTTAAGTGAACTACAATTCTATTCTTTATATATTCCTCTGTACAAAATAAAGAAAACATCATCCTTAGGGGACTGTTAGAACAGATCAAAATTTAAAAGGGCTGAGTATGTAAAGAGAATATTTTAAGACTAGCCCAAAACTTGTAAAGTCTATTTCTTTCAAAAGAAAGAATAAGACGAGTTATTTCTGACAACTCAAGGATGTCATGCCTTGGAGCATCCACTAAGAAGGCTTATAAAAAAAGATGACCTTTGGACACTTCACAAGGTAAAGCTACTCACAGCTTAATACTATTTCACAGATTCTGCTAAACCCTGAAAAAGGACTAAGGACTGGTGCACTGTAAAAGACGACTGAAGATGAGGCTGGGTTTCCTAATCGGACTTAATGTGAGGATCATTTCAAGCAAAACAGTAAGATGACAATTTTTATCTTCCAAAATTTCAGATAGGTAATCTCATCAAATTCATCGGCAAAACTCTAGCATTCTGAACCATATTCCCAACTCAATGTCTTTGGAAGCAAGATTTCACCAATAGGAAAATACAAAATAAAACTTTCCCCTTGCATAAGTCTTCTTACAATTAAAAACCAAATACAGCCAGTTAAGCATCTTTTCAGTATGTCTGTCCAGAGTATGTATTGGTTAGAAATATAATTGATATTTTACAGATAGATATTTCTGTTTTTTCTTTCTTTTTCTTTTTTTTTTTATTTTAATTGGCTGCAACAGTTCACTGGAGTAATGGCCATAGTCTTGAATTACATTATGGATGGTAATTGCCATAGCATAGTGATATACTCCGTTCTATAATCAATTATTCAATGAGTTCAATAAGAAAAACTAACAAATGGCTTTGAATAAAGACAAGTAAACATGACAAAACACAGGTAGGATTGTGTTTGTTTTTTTCTAATATGGTTAAAACTAATAGGAAAAATACAGCTAAGCACAATATGGGTGTATTTCACAAGGCAATAGTTGCACAGTGGTATCTCTTTCACTGCCTGCTTACTGTGCCTGCAAATCATTATCCTATACTTGAAAAATCTTGTTTTGGAAGATTTAGAAACTTTTATTTCTCAGTTTACCGCTGTCTTCCTTAAAAGAACAAGAGATACGGAACAGAAAGGGTGCTTGTATACTGACAGATATGTACAGGAGGAGACAAGAAAGCCAAATAGTGGACTAAAGCAAATGCATTTGTGTTTTCTCTTAAATATTTCCATTTAATACTATTGGTTGTTTCCTTCTTCAATCACTAAGCTATAGCTTCCTTTCATTCTTATTCCACTTTCATTAATTACAAAGAGTTTTGTTACCCTAGTGTAAACTCTGTCTGCTTTAATTTCTTTATACAGTTCTTTCTTTTCTCAAGTTCCTTTACACATACACTTATAAGCACAATGTTTACAAAATGAACTTCTTTCCTTACTATCTAGTAGGCAGTTAGGAAATTTGCCTGTTTTATCATGCTTGTACCATAAAACCAAATTAATTTAATGCTTTGTTTTTCTTTTAAACTATCACCTACAGGATAAGCAACAGTGTCTTTTTCATCACAGTATTGCAATGTTATTAAAATATGCCACGGTAGGGCAAACTTTTACCAGTTAATCTCACAGGTAATTACTGAGCTTCCTGGGGGATATCAACACTCGCGAAACTTCCTTTCTGTTATCATCAGTGTTAAAAGGAGAGGTGGCATGGGAACAGTTTGAGAAATAAAGAACTGTGGTTGTTTTTTTTTCCTAGAGATAAGTACAAGATTGCCATCTGAGCCTCCTCGGAGGTACTCAGAGTAACAAGACACCAAAACCGGCACCAAGGCAGTTTCCAATGCAAAAAAAGAAAGGGCAAGAGTGAGATTAATGCTGTAGACAATTGTGCTCAGGAATGTTCACGACGATAAAAATAGTCTTGCCTGTTCTTGTGGAGGGGATGCTTATGGCTTGTTTTCATTTACAAACATGGAAAATATCTTAAAGAGCTAAATTTATCATCACTGACTGTTTCCTTACAAAGAATTGTGTAACTGTGTTAAACTTCTTCGTGGAAATCTTTTTGTTGTCACTTCAGATGATGTTTTGCATCCATGGATCTCAGATTCATTTTCTTGTACAAGCTGGCAGTTTGCATGCAAGCAGGTAACTTTAAGATGATTCTGTGATCAATGCATCAAATACACGCTTAGGGAAATGAGCAACAGGGAAAGAAAAAGGGATGGAAATTCCTAAGAAAGGATTTGTAAGATATGCATCTTGTAATAAAAGATATTGAGAAAGTCATTATCTGAATCAGTGTACCCCAAAAGCAATGAAAAGGAAATTTTAGACATTTTGGATTATCTCCAAGGAATCGGTGTTCATTTACAGTTTGATGCATCTGTGTGCACTTGAAAAGCTGATTTTAAAGTTTTTCCATTTGATCCCTATTAGTGTCAATTCTCAGATTACTGTGTAACATGTACTTTAATTGTCTTCTTCCTAACAGCAAGGAAAAATTTTTAAGTATATCTAAAATAGCTGTATTCTGAATGACAAAGGGAATCAGGAAGGACTGGCTTGTTGGAAGTAAGAAAAGACGTAAAAAAAAAAAAAAAGGCATACTCTATGTGCTGAAAAATTTATTCTAAGCAAGTGATTAATTAGCAGGGGAAATACCCTTGGCAGTCACCAAATGAACGGTTCACAGGGTATCATCACTACTTTCCACTGTTAAAAAAGTAGGGAAAGATTTGAACAGAAATAAAGGTGACCAAAATTGAACTGGGAATAACAATCTTCTTTCTGTCCTGTTGTTTGTCATGAGAAAACATAACTTGCGCTGCTGTGGGATTAAAAGAATTTGTCTTGCTAGTTCAACAACTGGAGAACTGAAGTGTGATAGAGAAGCATGAGCTGTAAGTCTCAAGTTCCTTTTCTTTCCTAACTAGAAGTAATATACCATGAAGGCTAAATTGTCTTTAACAGTGGATTTTGACTTGGGGTTTGACTCCTGGATCTACCCATGGTACACTGGAAGCCTCTGAAAGCCTCTGAGAAATTCATTCCTCACTTTTTGCCTGAGGTTTTGGAACACCCTTTCTGTAATGTGGGGATTTTTCAGAATACACAGATGGTATTTACCATGTCCTTTTATGAAACACCTCTACTTTTAGCACATGAAAGCACACTATTTTGGAAATTTTGATACCAAGATATGGCAGAAATTGGAATCAATTAATATAACAAAATATATCTGAAGCACAAATATATCCTTACACAAATTACATTTAAATTCAGATTTGAAGTACTAAATATGCAACAGCAAAGACAAAGAGCCTCTCTGCACTTAAAAATAGGCAAAAAGCAGCTTCAAAGAACATGCTAACCTTTTCAGCTATAAAAAAGTGTTTTCCTTTGATCTTCATTTCATTGACTACCTTTACTTTTTCATAGAATGGGTTAGGTTGGAAGGGAGCTTAAAAATCATCTAGTTGCAAGGCTCCTGCCGTGGGCAGGGACACCTCCCACTAGATCACATTTCTCAAAGCCCCATCCAGCCTGGCCTTGAACACCTCCAGGGATGGGGCCTCTACAGCTTCTCTGGGCAACCTGTTCCAGTGTCTCACCACCCTCATAGTAAAGAATTTCTTCTTGATATCTGATCTAAATCTACCCTCTTCCAGTTTGAAGCCATTACCCCTTGTCCTATCACTACATGCCCTTGTAAAAAGTTCCTCTCCAGCTTTCTTGTAGGCCCCCTTTATGTACTGGAGGGCCGCTGTAGGGTCTCCCTGGAGCCTTTTCTTCTCCAGGCTGAACAACCCCAACACTCTCAGCCTGTCCTCATAGGAGAGGTGCTCCATCCCTCTGGTTATCTTCATGGCCCTCCTCTGGTCCCTCTCCAACAGGTCCATGTCTTTCTTGTGCTGAGGGCTCCAGAGCTGGATGCAGTACTCCAGGTGGGGTCTCACCAGAGTGGAGTAGTGGGACAGAATCACCTCCCTCAACCTGCTGACCACACTTCTTTTGATGCAGTCCAAAATATGGTTGGTCTCTTGGCTGCAAGTGCAGATTTCTGGCTCATATTGAGCTTCCCATCAACCAACACCCCCAAGTCCTTCTCCTTAGGGCTGCTCTCAATCCATTCTCTGCCCAGCCTATATTCGTGCACGGGATTGCCCCACCGCACATGCAGGACCTTGCACTTGGCCTTGTTGAACTTCATGAGGTTTGCACATGCACACCTCTCTAGCCTGTCCAGGTCCCTCCGGATGGCATCCCTCCCCTCCAGTGTGTCGACCACACCACACAGCTTGGTGTCATCAGCAAACTTGTTGAAGGCGCACTCAATCCCACTCTCTGTGCCATGGAGAAAGATGTTAAACAGCGCCAGTCCCAGTACCATCCCCTGAGGAACGCCAGTTGTCACTGCTTTCCACTTGGACATGGAGCCATTGACCACAACTCTCTGCATAAGTCCAGGTAGATGATGACTGTTGGTCTCCCCTTATCCACCAATGCTGCAGCCCTGTTATAGAAGGCCACCAATTTTTTCAGGCATGAGTTGCCTTCAGTGAAGCCATATCAGTTGTTACCAGTCACCTCCTTATTTTCCATGTGCCTAAGCAGAGTTTCCAGGAGGATCTGCCCCATGATCTTGCTAGGCACAGAGGTGAGACTGAGTGGCTTAGTCTCGGTAGTTCCCTGGGTCTTCCTTTTTTCCCTTTTGAAAATAAGGGTTACATTTCCTCTATTCCAGTCAGTGGAAACTTCTCCGAACTGCCACGACTTCTCAAATATAATGGAAAGCAGCTTGGCAACTTCATCCACCAGTTCCCTCTGGACCTGCAGATGCATCTCATCAGGTTCCACAGACTTGTGTACCTTCAGGTTCCTTAGATGGTCTCATACTTGATCTTCACCTATAGTGGGTGGTTCTTCATTCTCACAGCCCCTGCCTTTGCCTTCTGCAACTTGGGCAGAGTGGTATTTTATTTTATTCCCCTCTTTTTTTTTTTTTTCCTGTTTTCTGTTTCAATTGTAATAAGAACACAGAATAAGGAGTTTGGTCTTGACTTGCAAATCTACAATATTAGGTATGTTCAAAATCAGGCAGCACATTTATACCTACCCCTCCTTGAAATGATCCTACTGTGTGAGTAAGGAAAATTACTGTATTGACATGGATTTATTCTTGTGTCTCATCCCCTTCAGTTTGGTGGATGATCACTGGTCAAGACTTGTAAAGAGTGACTTCTTTTTTGGCTGGTATACGATAATCATGCTGCAAATGTGACTTTGTAGTTCACTGGAAAAAACACCCCAATCACAGTGTTTCACAGACTTGCTTTGTTTTTAATTTGGAAGTATTCTGAAAAGCTGGTCTGAAAACACCTTCCTGAGAATTGTTGCTTTCGGAAAGGAGCATGCTTTGTGGTGTTCAGATCCAATTAAGGCCATCACAGACTGGACAAGTCAGAATTAAAAACAACAGGTTAACACAGTGAAGGCTTAAGTTCTTGACTGCAAAGTAGGAGACTGATGTAAGAAATGCACACAAAAAAGAAACTATATATTTTGATGTCTGAAACAAATCTCTGTAATCTGTCATTTAGGATGTTTCTTAAAAGTAGCTTCCCAGAGCTGACTTAATCTGAACTATCGTTATTCTAACTATTGTTGAGGACTATTAGAGTGCCATTATATATTAATTAATGCTTAAGGAATTCCTGTTCCTTCCAGTTTTTCTTTCTTCCTTACTAGATGAAATTAAGAAAACTTGCAGTTTTATTAGCTTGAATTTACAATCCTGTAAAAAAAAATAATCTAATGTAATAGTGTCCAGCTGAGTAGCAATATGCACACATCTGTCATAAGTTGATTTCTTATATCAAAATCCTCTTCCTAGCAGCGAAAGCTGATGTACTTGAAATTCTTCTGACTGTCCTATTTCCAGACAATTTGTCTTAACCTACAAACCTGTTTAAGGCTTCCTATAACTGGGAATGGTAATATTACAGAAAATATATTATACACAATATTTGTGCTTTTGTGATACAAAATATTTTCATTGCTAGAGAGATCCCATGAAGCATAATAATAAAAATGAGAAGTTTACTGTCAACTTAAGTGCCTCACTTTCCATTATTTGTGATTTGGAGAAGTTAAGGCTCTCACACGTTCCCTCTGACACATGCAGCAGTTCGGCAGCACGCTGTTCCATAAGGCTTTGATTTGCTTTCAAGCCCATTCAACTATAAGCTGTTGACACTACCTCTTTCTGCCATCCAAGACAGTGACAACATAGTCTTCACTTTGTAATCTCTAGTTTAACAAATTTGAATTAATGGTTTTATTTACTAAACAAGCAAAACTTCTATTGCCTAATTACTACAATAGCATAATGTCTTCATTACATGACAAAAACTGCTTGCAAGAGGTTAACATTTTCACTAAAAGCAAAGAAAAGAAAAACAATGCAAAAACCTTATCCTATTTCTTTCTTTCCTTCCCTGTTTGGAATAAACCTTCTAAAAGCTCTGTCTACACATCCTTGATAGTTTCAGTATCCAAGATTTGTGGCTATTTTTCTGTAAAACACCATGTATATCAATCCAAATTCAATGATTAGGAAAGCACCGGTTTCTCCTCTTGCCTGTTATCAGAGTTGCCCCTAATTAAAACCACACTGTTTGAACCTACTGAGCACTGTCCTGTATCATTTGATCACCTAGACACTTGTGTCTTTTCATTAGGTTTGTGGTCACCTGCTTTCTTGATCTGCAGCTCCTTTTAACCTTTTCCAGTTTAAAGGCAAGCTAAAAGATGCAAGGATGGCTAATTTAGGTCCCAATTAAAACTAGCTTCCTTCAATTCCTGTGGAGTACTGATCCCTCATTAATCTCTCTTTCATCTTAACCTTTATACCTCCCTTCGGTGTTGACCCAGAAAAGGGATCGTTGGGCAGAGATGCTTAGGTCTGTGAGAATTCTGCAGTGAGAGGTAGACAGTATTGTTCTACTGGAGGTGTAATGCTAGAACAATACGGCATGCACAGGTACTTGCAGAAAAGGCTGAGACACTAATGTAATAATGGAGATATTGTCTTAAGGAACAGAATTTGTGGGAAGAAAGTTCATCAGGCAGCATAGTAGGAAATGTTTTTTAAGGTGATTTTCGTCATTAGTGGCCATATGTGGTTTTAAAAAGTCTTAGAAACTCCATAGTTCTGTAACATGTTATGAAATCACGTATTATCTGCCATTGAAATAATTTTATGTGATATATCTATAGCATTTGATTTCTGTGTGAACTGAATAGCAAAAATACACAGAATGGTTTCTGCCATGAAGTGAAGATTGCTGGGCCAGTTTGGGTGAGGGCACTATTCTGAAAATGTTCATCGTGGTTGACTCGGACTCAATGCGGTTGTGTGCCAAGTCTCAGTAGTTTGGATTTAACATTGAAAGGAAGTGTTGAAAGCAGTGTAGCATACCTTGTTTTAAACCAGATTATGCTCCAGAAAACACTAAACTGTCTGGATATGCGGAAATATCTGCTGATGTCTGATATGTTTGCAATATGATCTGGCATCAAATGATTCCTCAAAAATTATTTAATTATTTTTGAACAGTCATCCCAAAAGTTTGTAGGGTCATTTTTTGACAAAACACCAAAAGAGCTGGAGAAACTAGGCAGTTCCTCAGAGGAAAGGGAAATCTTCTCAGAAAATCAAATTTGCGGTTGTACTCAACTTTTGACAAGCAATTACCAGGAATAATATAAGAATTAAAAGCATATAGTGAAAGCATGATAACAGTTGTTTATGCTGGTGATTCTGAACTATTTTTGATCTGAAATTCATGTATCATCCTTTAAATATTAGCCCTTATGACAGGGAAGAATTCTATCTGAATGGGAGCATGGGATGATGTTGTACAGTCAGTATTACTAATTAAATAAGTTTAATTATTTTAAAATTTAGTTACTCATTTCAAAGGCAAGGCACCTGAGCCAGGCAACTAATGTGTGCTTACACAGAGGACCTTAAACTGCATGTGATCACAGACTGTTTACAAATGATGCAGTCCTGGAATTAAAAGGCATTTTACAGGGAGCTTGTAGTGTTGCAATATGTACAAGTAATATCGTTTACATTAGTATTCAGGATATGATTATTGACTCTACTTGATAAATATTAAGCAACAATAAAGATGACCAACTAATCAATATAGAGGACAGGTTGTAATGAATGTAATACATTTTTCTGTCGACCTCTCCTTTCAAATTCAATTTCATACCCCAAACTGTGTTTCCAATTGTTTGTCTTACTCAAAGTTAAGGAAGTTTATCAACCCTAATCCCTTAGTTTCAGACAACAGCTTCTCCTTGCTAGAATTCAGACAAGTTTTCAGTTTTCAGTCTCATCTTATTAATTTTCAGGGAACCCTACTAAGGCTTCGGTTGCATCTGGTTTCATGATCTGAGCCTGAAGTTAAGATCACGAAACTGTATTTTTAGAAGCAGTAGAATAAAATTCTTTCCTAAAGCCTCTATTCATGAAGATTGGAAAAAGGATGCTATCCACCACCAATAAAAAGCTGGTTACATTTTATATTTAGGTGAAACTGATCTTAACAAAGAACGAAACTCTCTGGTCAGTACATTATGATACAAGATGTGGGGCTAAGAAAGAAATCTTCACTCACATAAGGTAATGCACATAAAAATAAAGTTAACTGTAAGCTAGAAAGGTTCACAACACCCTGTTCTCTTCAGGAAAAATAGTGTGTAACTGCAGTTTATCTGTTTCAAGTAGCATCAAGTGCTATTTCGGTGATAATTTCTTGCTCATGGAATCATTTAGCATATTAAAGGTGTAGGTGTACCCAGACAGTGTTCTATAACAATTTCAATAAACTCATTGGGAAATATTTAATTGTTATATAAATCTGAAAAAAAAAAAAAATTGCGTGATTAGTTTAACAATGGGCAGGTTAATGAATAAGAAGCAAACTGGAATTGGGGTGTTTAATCACTAATGCACGTTTCTTGTAGCAATTATTTTTATTGATGCCTGCATTTTTGTTCAGTGCTGACAAATGCTCCTCTATAAATTTAAAGGTCCCGTGGCATGATTAAGAAAGGTATTGTCCGTCAATTTTACCAGACAGTACATAATTTCAAAAGGCTGTTCTGTCAGTTTAAAAAAAACCTCTTTGGAATGTAAATCCAACTGTCTTCAAAGTTCTAAACAGATTGAAAGCTATATTAAGACCATTTTATTGTAAATTTTTTTATATTCTTCAGAGACTCAGGAATCTTGAGATCTTCTTGAGAGACTCAGGATGTTCTGAAATGAAAACCACTCATTCTCTATATTATCTTGCTACCTGAAAATTAAACTTCATGTTTGACCAATCGAAAATAGAAGGAAGTGAGTTAATAAAGCTGCCTTTTCTGGAGTCATACAAGACTCAAGGTCAGTAGCATGAACAGTCCAGACACTTTCTTTAATTACTAGTTGGTGCCTTTGTTAACCAAAGATCATTGTGGTTCAGTGTCTAATGAGATCTGAAGTTATTATAAATGATACTAGAGAAATATTAGAAAAAAAAAAGTAAATTCCTTACTGGTGCGGCTATAATATAGCTTAAATATACCAAAGATATATTTTAATGTTTAACTGTGAAATACTTTAGGTCAAGATTCACCTTTTCCCTCTAATGGCTGTTTTCCACCTGCCATTCACTGACTCTTCGATCTCCCTTTGTTTGTTCCTGTTACATGCTAAAAAGTCTGATTATCTGAGCCTGTTGAGTACCTTCTTCCTGCAATACCACACATCTGGTGTAACCTTCACTAGAGCTTGATTGAATATTATTGTTTCTCATCATTATCAAGCTGTTAATTTGCAATTTTCTCAAAGTCTTCTATAGTCAAGTTGCACCATTGTAACACTTGACTTCTGTGTCCTTGGGACTTGCATGGCTTTGCTTGAGCATCCAGGTGGAGTTGTCGAGATTTCTTGCATTTGTTGCTATTGAAAGGATCCAGCTCAGCGAAATAGTTAGGGATTTTCTTTGGTGGTCTTATATACTACAAATATTCCTACAACACCCCATAGGTTACTGAGATTCTTTCTGTGAGCAGCTGATTGCCAGAACAACTTAGATGTCTGATATAACTTGTCTAGATCTATTGACCTAGTCTACAATACAAAGAATTTAGCTGTTTAAGCGTTACTCTGTTGGCAATTTTTCTATATTGCTTCCATGAAGATTAACAAGACACTTCATTTTCTTCCAAAAAGTAGATATGGTTTCCTTCAATGGCAGAAATACATTGATTCAGTAGTAATTTGGATACTCACTAAATAGCCTGGAATTTCTAGGTTACTTTCAAATTCAGTATTTGCCTGTAATGACAGTCTCAGACAGATGGCTTTATCTTCACAGAAGTATTTCAGCTTCTTACTGAAGTTAGTCACAGGCCTCAGACTATTTTAATACTT
>VUYV01000079.1:2350779-2366338 GCA_008711295.1 Anarhynchus alexandrinus | reverse complement strand
AAAAAAAAAATTGCGTGATTAGTTTAACAATGGGCAGGTTAATGAATAAGAAGCAAACTGGAATTGGGGTGTTTAATCACTAATGCACGTTTCTTGTAGCAATTATTTTTATTGATGATTTTTGTTCNAAAAAAAAAATTGCGTGATTAGTTTAACAATGGGCAGGTTAATGAATAAGAAGCAAACTGGAATTGGGGTGTTTAATCACTAATGCACGTTTCTTGTAGCAATTATTTTTATTGATGCCTGCATTTTTGTTCAGTGCTGACAAATGCTCCTCTATAAATTTAAAGGTCCCGTGGCATGATTAAGAAAGGTATTGTCCGTCAATTTTACCAGACAGTACATAATTTCAAAAGGCTGTTCTGTCAGTTTAAAAAAAACCTCTTTGGAATGTAAATCCAACTGTCTTCAAAGTTCTAAACAGATTGAAAGCTATATTAAGACCATTTTATTGTAAATTTTTTTATATTCTTCAGAGACTCAGGAATCTTGAGATCTTCTTGAGAGACTCAGGATGTTCTGAAATGAAAACCACTCATTCTCTATATTATCTTGCTACCTGAAAATTAAACTTCATGTTTGACCAATCGAAAATAGAAGGAAGTGAGTTAATAAAGCTGCCTTTTCTGGAGTCATACAAGACTCAAGGTCAGTAGCATGAACAGTCCAGACACTTTCTTTAATTACTAGTTGGTGCCTTTGTTAACCAAAGATCATTGTGGTTCAGTGTCTAATGAGATCTGAAGTTATTATAAATGATACTAGAGAAATATTAGAAAAAAAAAAGTAAATTCCTTACTGGTGCGGCTATAATATAGCTTAAATATACCAAAGATATATTTTAATGTTTAACTGTGAAATACTTTAGGTCAAGATTCACCTTTTCCCTCTAATGGCTGTTTTCCACCTGCCATTCACTGACTCTTCGATCTCCCTTTGTTTGTTCCTGTTACATGCTAAAAAGTCTGATTATCTGAGCCTGTTGAGTACCTTCTTCCTGCAATACCACACATCTGGTGTAACCTTCACTAGAGCTTGATTGAATATTATTGTTTCTCATCATTATCAAGCTGTTAATTTGCAATTTTCTCAAAGTCTTCTATAGTCAAGTTGCACCATTGTAACACTTGACTTCTGTGTCCTTGGGACTTGCATGGCTTTGCTTGAGCATCCAGGTGGAGTTGTCGAGATTTCTTGCATTTGTTGCTATTGAAAGGATCCAGCTCAGCGAAATAGTTAGGGATTTTCTTTGGTGGTCTTATATACTACAAATATTCCTACAACACCCCATAGGTTACTGAGATTCTGTGAGCAGCTGATCGCCAGAACAACTTAGATGTCTGATATAACTTGTCTAGATCTATTGACCTAGTCTACAGTACAAAGAATTTAGCTGTTTAAGTGTTACTCTCTTGGCAAATTTTCTATATTGCTTCCATGAAGATTCACAAGACACTTCATTTTCTTACAAAAACTGGATATGGTTTCCTTCAGTGGCAGAAATACATTGATTCAGTAGTAATTTGGATACTCACTAAATAGCCTGGAATTTCTAGGTTACTTTCAAATTCAGTATTTGCCTGTAATGACAGTCTCAGACAGATGGCTTTATCTTCACAGAAGTATTTCAGCTTCTTACTGAAGTTAGTCACAGGCCTCAGACTATTTTAATACTTCTAATTCATCTCTCTCCTGATTCTATTTCTCATCTGACTAATATAATGTAACCTCTAAGACACTGAGAAAGTAAACAATATTGTTTTATTAGGCGCTTAAAAGAGCTTCTGCTATTCTCCTGGCTTTCGTGTCTCTCGATTAAAGACTTGCTGAAGCTGCTAACTGAGCAGACTGCAGATAAATTCCCACATACAGACTGCCCTGATCATTCTCACAGTGCCTGTCTTCCTACCCAAAGATAAGGTGGTAGCCGGACTGGACTTAAATAAACTTGATGGCTATATTTGGTGTACAATGACGTTTCTGAGTGTACAGTTAAGACATTTTCCATGGTTTTCCAGTTGAAAACACCAATGATTTAGAAAATGCTGAACTCTGTAAAAAGTCATTCATTGTTCTTAAATCTGGCTGTGATCACTACACATTACACAGGCTTTGTAACATAGGCAACTACTCATATTTTGAAACCTTATTCCCAGCATAGGAAAATAACAATGACAACATCAAGACAAGAGCTTGTCATTTTCTTCTGTAGCTGAAACAGGCAGGAAGAAAAGTGAAGGAAGCAGAATGGTGATGGCTGTTGAAGTACATACAGGATAAAGAAAGTATAAAAGCATTCTGAGGAGTAACAAAGCAGCTTTTAGGGAGACCTTTGAATTAATTCCTTTTAGCAGAAAACTCTCAGCAAAATGTGAACTTTTCAGAGTGTATGAAAAAAAAATGAAAAACATAAAACTGATTTCAAAAGCTCCATAAATAGCTGCCTTGAGAATAAGGACATATCTTCTCAAAAACTAAAAGCTTGTAAGAAAAAAAACAACTGTGTGACTGACTGTCATCGGAAGTCAGGGGAAAAAAACGAGGAGAGATAAACAAGAAATTATTATTCCCTTTTGCTTTACTACCTACGAGCCACTGCTAGAGCTCATTTCTTATGGTTCCTACAATTGTTTTTAGACTTCTGTTTACCAGAGTTTTGAAAAAAATGTTTTGAAAGCAAGTGGTTTGAAATCTACTAAATCAAACGAAGCAAAACTGTAAATACTAGTTCATTAGTAACTAGAACAACTAGAAAATGTAATTAGTTGATTTAATGTTTTTCACATGAAGAAACACCATTAACTTTGGGTGTCTACCAACAACAGTCACAATAAAGATGTCAAAAAAAAGGCATAAACAGTCCCTTGCTTATACTGACACAAATTTCTTGCTTGCCTTTATATTTATTGAAAAGATTATGAGAAGACAGGAAGTGTACATTCAGGACGTGGTTTAAATACTTGGTTTCATTAAGCTAAGCAACCAGTAAGAGTAACATTGTTGTAGTGCTGAATACACAGAGAAATGTATGTATGTGTTTCTTACATGCATATAAATACACTACTTGTAAGCTGTAATAATTGTAATTAGTCATATAACAAAATCATCAAAGTATTTTAACAGCCACCATTTTAATATTAATAATACATGCATCCTTCGATTATACAGATCATTGGGGCATTTGGTTGCAAGGATTAGTCTAGAAATAACCTACGTGAAGGAGATAGTGTGGTCTGTCTTACCCTTCAGGTAGCATTAACTGGTTTACCATTGCTACTAGCTAATTGCAGCTTGATTGACATGCACGGTCTCAAAGTCAGAGAGGAATGCAGTCTGTCCTCATCGGGAGATGATGCACTTCACTGTGTCTGACTTAGAGTCCAGTGTTAACAGCTTTGCCTGGAGAGATCATCTAGATAAAATTTTGAAAAGAAATCTACACCCAAGTCATAGAATACCACAAACATGATTACTTCACATTTCTGTGAAGATTCATTTATATACCTAAAATCGAACAATTGGGTTTTTATGTCCTATCCCTACTACATCGTACAAAGCACTGGTCAGTGTGAGGTAGGTCCAGGTCGTCCTTTAAAATGCACAACTGCACTATTTGCATTACGTTAGTTGAGAGAGTTAGTGGCTCTGTAGCTGTGCTCCCTGGACCTCTGCTCGGAGGGATTTTGTGAGAAGGGTTGTCTCCATACTGGCAGTTAATCCGGGGAAAAATAATGATAAAAAATAATCCCCAATGTAATCAATAGGTTTATGGCACAGATGGACCTAACGTTGTGAGATTTCTTGTACAGTTTGCATAAGTGTAGTGGGTAGACTTCCTTCTGGAATGACACGGCCTCTTCACAATTCATGTCAAACATAAATGAAGCTGCTTGGGTTTTATTCACTTTCATTAAGCTTCTCTGCAAGGTCTTAATTATTAATTACCATGCATAAACATTCAGATTTTTGTGTCTTCTTCCTACATTATATTTTTTTCTGTCAGAAATCCATATGTGCAACATGTGCATTTATTTTAGCTACAAGAAGACAATATATCATACAGGAATGGAAAAACACTGAATTATGTGATGTTAGTGGATATGCCTATCCAGTCTCCCATCCTCTATACATCTTAATTCAGGATTTTCCCAAACCATGTAGTCACAAACTCTTCCTCGTACCTCACTGTCGGGGTCCTGCTGTCTCACTGTTAGGGGCCTACATATCCTCCTATCTAATGGACCAAAGTGATTTACAACAGTATTCCCTTAACCAGCAGCCTGAGAAGCGGCGCACCTGCTCTGCTGGAGAGCTGCCAGCAAACAGATGCAGCACTATGCATTTCAGTGACACTGAACACGGCCATAGCGCCACGTATAGTCTGTCCTCACAAGTAAAACAGGTGTTGTCTACAAGACTAACCGCCATCACTAACAGATGTGAACTGCGGTCTTATCAGCATAAATGTCATGACTTTTATTATCATTGATCAAAACAAGCCCTGTTCTTGATTTGTTATGACGGCTGAGGGCTCGCCCAATGTTTGCTGGCAGTCAGCCCACCTCCACAATTCTGAGAGAGGTGAGTGTGCAAGAAATACAATATTAGTCCAGAAATAAGTAACTTAATTACAGAGCTGAATTCTACAGGATTGATTTTAAGCGCAGCTCCCATTGAATCAGAAGTTATTTAACTGAAATAAATTACAATCCAAACAAAGACATAAGAGGACAAGACCTGAGCCCTGAAACTAAACTTTCAGAGTGTTTCTCACACAACCCACCAGACGAGCTCAGTATATGTACTGTGCTTTATATGACACCTACATCCAAGACAACCATGGGTGACTCAAACAGCTTTCTCTCCTGGGCTCCCAGACTCTGCGTCTGAGGACTTCAGGTATTGGGAAAGAAAAGAAATGAAGTCTGGTCCATGTAGGCATTCAAGTGGTTGACCATATGGATGATGCGATGTATGCACGTCACAACATGGTATGCATCTGTCTGCACAGGCCCTGTAGCAGAAGAGATTGCCACACTCCAAGCGCAGCACTGAGTTGTTGAGGGGTTCCATTGGCTGATGTGAAAGACAAAGCCCACAAGATAACTTTGCTTAATAAATATATCCTCCACGTTGCTACTCTGTGAAGCCCCCCTCTGAAGATGTCTATACACACCTCATGGGCAAAGCCTCCTCCATCCTTCCCTTGCACCTCAGTTACTAGCAGCTGATCTGTGCCACACCTAGAGATCTAAGGGGGACACAGCAAATGGACCTTCAACAGGTCATGCATGGTGCAGACAGGTGGGGTGTGGCACCAGCTGCTAGAACGAATGATTACTGGGAAACGCAAATTTAGAAAGGGGACAAATCTGGTTTGGAATTGAATGGAATTGGGGACAGTATAGATAGTTCTCCCCCACAGAGCAGGATAGAGGTGGTCACTGAAACCATGTTCAGACCAACTTGAGGTATGCAAATGGGACGGAAGAAGTATTCATTTTAATACCTTTTCAGCTTTTTACTGTGGTGCAAACCACTTATTTCTCAGCCAGGAAGACTGTAACACTGGAAAAAATCACTGCAGCCTGACTTCAGAATACAAAAGATGCACTATATTATCCTGATTAATCATGAGGACAAAACCAACAGAAATCTGGATTCTGTCTGTCTTTCTTTTAAAAAGAATAATCATGTTTAATGAGCGTATAAAATGCTCTCATTTACAAATCCTCACACCTAAGAGCTTCTCTAGCAACTCTGAGTGCTCAGAAGTTACCACCTTACTGATGAAACAGTGTGCATTAATAATATAACTAACTATAGATTAATTTTGAACATATAATTTTAAAGTTTCTGATGTGTGTAATAAGTAGTTAGCAAGGCTTTTTAATTTTTTTTTATCAAATTTGAAAAGGGATATCCAACTCGAAGCCATGAAATTTCATTCAGTATAGAAGGTTGAAAACTCTCTAATTTAAGGAAATGTGATTTAAAACTAATTATAGTGAATAGAAAAATCAAGAGGGACACAAAGAGCTTCTTAATAGATAGAAGGAAAAATATTGTTTGAGAAAGAATAATGTAACAGTCAGAAAGGAATTAATGATTAGGACAGGTACATACATGCCTAGAAATAGCTATTAATACCACAGAATTATGCACTACTCAGTCATTAACATCACATTGCACCTGGCAGTTTAACAGGCAGATTTTAGTTCTTTGAGAAAAGAAATTAAGGGCTCAATTATGGATCCAAGCCATGCTGAGAAGGGAGAAAGATAAATACTCTTTCATGGTTTGCTGGGAAGCCATATGCCTCTGGAAGGCACAAAAAGTGGTCTGTCACTACACCTGCAACAAACAAACCATGCTGATGGACCAGCCCATTCACGGGAAAACACGTTCTCCAGAGAAACTCATTAAACCTCATTCTGAGTATAAGGAAACAATCTTAGATGTAAGGGAAGTTGTTCTTGTCTCACTTCTGATGACTGCTCAGGTATGATCCTGCTCTGCGAGAAGTAATGTTAGTTCTGAGTGAAGTTTCAGTGTAAACTATGTGAGACTAAGAACAGAAGATTTGTGTGGGCATCCTTGGAGCCCTATAGGAGGCAGATCTGTGTCTGGTTTTAGTCCAGAGGTGTCTGAGCTGGACATTTGGAGGCATTTGGTTGCCTGAAAGGAGTGTTTTCAGACCTGGCAGCTTTGGTGATTTTATTAGACCACATGATTCTGTTATTTTCAGATACATCTTCTTAGGCTGGTCACACGGAAAATATGTCCCTGATTCCAGTGATCAAGATCACACTGTAAGTTCTGTATCAGAGCTTTGCACTGATGCATCTGGATATGATTTTTGGAGCTCTGTGCATTGCAAGCAATTCCTGATACACCTCCAACTTCCTTCCTTTTTGTAGTATAGTATGTATTTGTAGTATAGAATGTATTTGTAGTATGGAATGTATTTGATCCAATCATGATTCACATTGCTCTTGACCTTGGTATAGGCAAAACATTCCCTCTTATGGGCCCTATCCTTTGTCAGTAAACTTTTCATAAGTACTTTTTTAATTCTGTATCACTCAACTTCTGTGTTATCAAACTTATTTTCTGTTTACTTCTTATAAATACCCATCATTTGAATGCTTTTTTCTTTATTAAATAATTACAGATATTAAGTATGCAATGAAGTATTATTTAAGCAATTTGGTATTATCTTTGTCATTTAATTTTTTCCTCCTACTCTCTTTCACTCACGCTTCCAGCTTTGTGGAATTTGTTTTTCTGAAGTACTGAGAACACATATGTTGATTTACAAACCATATTTTTGCACATAATAAATGCAATTTTATCATGATCACATACAATCAAAGAATTATTGTTATTAGAATGACCTGTTGGTTTTATCTCTTTGAAATGCATATTTAATAAGTAAAATACTTCTAAGATATCAAATCTTTCTGTTTGAATGCTACTATCTGTTTTGTGTTTTTTATCCTTTTTTTTTATTATGTCAGGGATATTTTAGTGGTGACGACACAGGACTTCAGAATAAATTTTTCATTCTGTGCTTTGGAAAGAGTTGCTCCTGTTCTTTCCTTGTGACTGGTCCATATTAGTCACCTGTGCTGTAACTCGTCAGTCAGAAAATGAATCCCTAAACATTCCAAGATCTAGCTTTATGAAATGTCAATAACTTAGAAAACAAGCTATGATTTTTATTTTTTTTTCAGGTGGAGTACAGCCTCCCCATTTCCAAAGTAGGAAATGTCCCTAACATAACAATACTTTGAGAGAGCCTGCCAAATTATGGCTGATATGTAAACCTAAATATCACACTTCCTGATTAATAAATGATATGGCAATCCCTGGGCTAAGTCAAAACAGTGGCTTTCATCTTTACTCCAGAATTATAAATGTGCTACCATTGCTCTTCCTATGTTATATTAGAAAGCAAATTTCCTGAAGTACAAATCCTTTCCACTATCAAGCCTTCTAAAGTCTTAATTCTAGCACCACGTTGATTTTCAGTTGTACTTCAAAGTATTATTTCTGAATAAGTGCCTTTTCCCCAGTAGAAAGCAGGACATAAAAGCTTTATCCTCACAAACTTTCAGACTTTCCCATGAGTTTGTCAGCCTCTCCCTATAGGTGTCAAAGTCCATATCCTCAAACCTCTAATTCGGTAGTCATATAACATATAACTATATTCCTCCCCAATTATTAGCAAAGGTCTGTAAACTTCCAATATTTGCTTTTTGGCATGCTGAGAACCACTCAGATCTGGACAATACTGAGCAGCAAGATATGCCAAGCATTCACCTGCACAGGTCCTTACCTGACTGCAGTCCTGGGGCACAGCCATCACATCAGCCCCTGTGCAGAGCAGACCTGTATCCACACACATTTAATCCAGAAACACCATGTTTGAGCATTCGTCTGGAATATAAAGACCCACATTTTTCTCCTGCTTTTAAAAAAAGACAAGCTCCACCTCCCATTTCTCACATGGGTATTACTTAACGTAGGGACAACTATTTTGGGGTTCTCTAGATTTGGCATTTAGTTAACGTGCTTTTAACGCTGCTCCCCTTTATGAAAAACATTTGTATATTCTTGAGCCAGGGGAAGAGGGAGATGAGTCTATAACCTATCTGGTATTACATTTGCAATATCCACATCTAGTTTCTCTTGCCAACAAAGATTTATATCTGGAGCGCCTAAATGAATGGTGTGCTGTGCCATGGGTTAAGAGAAATAGGTTATTCTTATTTCTTCTGGGGTTTTTTTTTGGTTGGTTTTTTGTTTTGTTTTGTTTTGTTTTGTTTTCTTTTGTTTTCTTTTGTTTTTTTTTAATGACGTGGACATTTTGCTGCAGAGGAAGATTCAGGGTGATGAATACATATTGGAAATAAGGTACTTCCTTTTTTTTCCAGAGACAGACACTGAAGTCACAGCAATGGGCATATTTTATCCAGTTTTGCTTCAGCATTTTCTATCAGCTAGCTTATACAGTCCTCTAGTTGTTCCAATGATTTATTGCCCACAAACACTGCCTACAAAATGAAAAGCAGCATGATTTTAAGAGCATTTAAGTACCTCTCTATGAGAAGGTATGTCTGTACAAGATCTAAGAGAGGTAGTAACTCAGGCTGCCCTATAGCAGTGTAGACATTCCATATGGTGTTGCATTCAGGCAAAGCAACCGTATGTACAACGCCTTTAGTGTTGGAGCTTGAACAGCATTGCACTGCAAGGGAAAAACTACCCTAAATCACCCTATATATCATCCACAGAATGTAGGCACCTAATGAGGCCTAAAGCTTTCATCAAGCAAAAAACTACCTAAAAATTCTGCACAGGAATTTTGAGAGATTAAGGTAGCTGTGTCCTTCGACGGATCTTGCCTCAAGCTCTCTTAAGAGTGGCAGGTGAAGCTGTTTGAAACATAATTGGGATTGGTGAGAAGCTGGAGAAAGTGGGCTGTTTTTCTGTCAGAGTTCAAAGCGCAGCCTTAGACATCAGACTACACTGCAGGGATCACGTTTTGCAAATTCTTAGTGGGGAAAAAAAAATGGGAAAAAATGAGAATCTGAGTAGCAAGTATTCAATAGATGTATAATTTAAAAGCTTAACTGGAGTTTGCAAATTCTAACCAAAAAAAATCTAAATCTCACAAAAAAGGTTTTGGTGACTGAGGATTTTAGTCCCAGATAGGAAAGATTCTGATAGTAGTGCTTATTTGGGGTTATTCCAAGATTATTTTTAATAAATTACTATAAATAAGATGCAAAAACTTTTGTAGGAGTCAGTTAAATGAAATTAGAGAATTCATAGTCTACAGAAGATGGATCCTGTTTTTAAATTCAAGCATTAGAAGATGCCTAAAAGAGTTATAGACAGTGATTTCAATGGCTGCATTACATCAACAATTAATAATTGCCACGAATATAATTAACTTGTTTAGAGGATATCCTATTTTTCAGTGGTAAAAGAATACTTTATGTTAGACTCCTGCCCCCAAACTTTTGCTGTACAAAAATTTCTCATTTAAGCCAAACTAATTGTCTGGTTTCCTTCTCCAGGGAACAGAGAGAGAAAGTTTGTCCCGTGGGATGATTTATCTTCCTAAAATAAAGTTCCAAGAAGGTGCATCATCCTCTAAGGGATGTGAATTCTTCTTCTTTGACTATAACAGGTGGAGGTGTGAAGTCTAAGACAACGATTTCAGCCACAGACTTGTCTTCAGTGGTTAAACCAACTGCATACAGAACATCTTTGTGGGCTTTTAAGTCATCTCTCTGGTCTGTTATTTTGCTTGCTTTTCTAGTCCTTCCCATACGCCGTGTAGGGAGCTGAGGTGCCTATCATAGACTTGTGCTGTGCTGTGGATCGCAGCATCTGTCTTTTGGTGTTTAAGTTATTCAGTGGTAAACACAATGCGCAAAACCCAGTCCTTTACCAGGTCTGCATGGCACATTTTTCTGTGAATGTGATTACCCCGTGTCATCTTTAACACTTGCTAAAAGGTAACCAAATCCCTTCCATGAAAGCATAAGGCAATTATTTATAGTCACAGCATCCCTAAGCTACTGAAGCATAAAATTAATTACAAATATACATGATGTGGTTGGTTCAATCCCAGTCCACGTGTCATGAATGGGAAAATTGGTAACCCTATGAATAAATCTTCCACTGACATGATCAGCAAACCTATGACTGAGATGACAAAAACCTTTAAAGACCTGTTTTGACTAGAACAGCTTTATTTTCTCAGTTTCATTTGAGTCAAAATTAAGTGGACCTACATGCACTATCTTCAAATGTCAGATGCACTAATTCATTTATTTGGCAAGAGATCTCATTCCCTGGTTAAAAATGTTGCCCCAATGACAGAATTAAAGAAGTAATGTACCGAAACCAGCACCGAGTGCAGAGGAGGCAGGAAATTTTTAAGTTAATTTTGTTTCTGGTCTGGCCAACTTCTACAAACAGGCACAACTCAACAGGGATGCTCCCATATGAAGAAATTTCCAATACTAGCTAAATTGAGAGCTCACTTTTGAGGTTGATCTAAGAAAAAAATACCCATTAATTTCAAATATCCTTTTCATAGGAACCTTTTTGTCCCATGGCACCATCCATCTTTGCAGAGGTTGAATCCAGTTGGTGAAATGATTGATCGTGATAGCTATTCTGTAGTATCTGCTACAGTCTACCAAATCAGTGATACATTAATAAAACACCATTGGATGAGCATTCCCAAGGCTGATATTGCTATTTATTTCTAGCCATGACCTAGTGTCAAACCTAGAACATGGAAAAAGGTAAGCTTTCCTACCCAGCCAGGTCTCCCACCTCTTATCTTAACCTCTGCTTGGGAACAAGCTTGTGGACAAGTTACTTGTAGTTACCATTAAGTAAGCGGAGATGAATCTCAGATCCTTTCTGTTACCTGCCTGTGAATGTACTCTAGCTCTTCACTAAGTGCATGGCAACTCATCCTTTAGTGAAAAGAGACGTCATTTAAGAGTTGCTGAGGAACAAGTGTTTGAACACTGGATGTTACCAGGGGAATCATCTTACTGAAAGCTTTTAGCTTAGTTGATATAGTGCATTAACTTACTATTTCTTGAACAATAATAAAAATAATAGCACTCTCTTCAGTTCAGCTCCCTTCTTGCTTCTGGCAAGTTTCTCTTCATGTTTCTGCTCTGACTCTTGCTTTCTTGCAGGATCGGTACTACCTTGCTCTCTTCACCTCTGATCTTATTGACACTACAGCAGGATATACAATTCCAATTGTTCGTGCACAGAAAAGGAAATTTAGATTCAAACAGATGTAAGGATGGTTTGCAGGGATTTTTATTTCTTTTTCCCCTCATAATCTGTTTACATGGGAACATCAAATAGAGGCTTTTTGCTGTTATCTGTCCACCTTCTCCGTGGTTGGGCCATTCAGCCAGCAGATGGGAGCCTCTGATTTCAATCCCTGAGGCAACTTTAGGTAGCATACTATCAAGGAAGCATTACCCACAAAGCTAAAGTAAGGTGTGTTTTTCCCAATAGTCCTCTTTACTGGAGAGTTTGTTAACAAAATAACCATTTTTCTCCAGTCTCCAACTCACTTTCCCTGCCCTGAACCTGCCTTCAGCTGATCTAGCCTAACTTAACAGTAGCAAAATAAGTAGAGGTCAGACCAATTCTTCCCCAATTGCTTTCAGCACTATGTTCCTTTCTTCTCTAGGGAAGGGAGACAGGGACAAAAGGCTGTGCCACTTCTCCATAAAAAATATCGTGTTCAAATAAACCAATGTCTTTTTACTTAAAGTATTTCCTAATGTCTAATTTGTAGTGAGGAAAATGTCCATCCTAGGATTTTATTCCTTATCCATCCCTTCATAGACTATTTTCCTCATTATTTAATTGTTTCTTGAGTTTTCATATCTTCAGACCATAATGAGCCATTATGTCAATGGAAGAAAATAAAAGGTCACTCTGAAATACGTGTCTTCTTTTATGCTTTGTTAGACTTCACTATTCAAATCTTTTTCTATTCAAATATACTTCAGCTACGAAAGAAACATGATAGTGCTTCTGCTATGGAATATGTCGTTATTGCCATAACCCACCTGGTATTCTATTCAAATTCCTCAGCTATGAGAATTTGCTACTGCAAATATACTTCACTCAAAACATTTATGTAAAAGCATTTAACATTCTCATTTGATGCTCTTGACGCTTTGTATTTCAGCATGCTCACTGTAAGGCTGCTGGCTTTTGTGCCCATCTCTGCTTCATCTCTTTTGTTATTAACGCTTGCTTTCTACTTCAAGCTTTCATCCCAGGGACTGCAGTGAATTGGAAAAAGCACCCTGCAAAATAGCTCCACCCCCGTAGCTAGGAATAAATAGTGCTAAGAAGACTAGCTAAGCAGCTGACAGGTCTTGACCATTGCTTTTTATGCTATTTATGAATATCCCTCATGTTCTGCTCCTCATCTGATATCTATTTACTGCTTTTGTATGCTGAGTGTCAGGCCTTGGGGTCAGGGATCACTTTTCACAATGCGTGACAGCACTTAGAGAACTGGGTATTAGAGAGATTGCGTACTGCAAGTAAACAGCACCTTGATGGGAGTGTGGATAGCGGAGCATTAGCTCCTCCTGTTATGAAAGCTGCTGCTGTGGTCCTCATTTACACACAGTCAGATCGCACGCTGCTTGCCTTGGAAGCAGTCCACTCTCAAGTGTTTGTTTTGTTTAAAGACAGAGATCTAGAGCTGAACTCAGTGCAGCAAGGAACCATTTTATTACCCCATTTACCGCCTTTAAAAGACCAGGACAGAAGCATAAGCACCATTTCTGTGGGTTTTTTTCACGTGGAAAAGGAGCTCATTTGTTTTTAAAAATGGGGCCCCGATGTTTTGGCTTTGTTTCTGGCAAGCCGAGAACTTTCAGCCTACCAGACGTAGGATGCTCTCTGGCAGGAGCTGCCAGTTCACAGGCTCTGATAGGGCTTCTCTCCTAAGTTTATTGGCTGGGAGAGCTACACGCAGCTTTTTCTGTAAAACATTTTCTTTTAAAAAGAAAAGGTTTGTTTTCTTGGACATGTGTAGGAAGATGAATCCCAATCTACATTTCACGCTCCTGTTGGTCTTAAGACCTTGTACAGCTGTTCAGTTATTGGACCCATTTAACATCATATATTATAGTGGTTAAAGTTTTTCTAGCAGTACTTATGTATGACCAAATATAAGGCTCATCTCCATAGTGCAGTCCGATAAATACACATATTATGACGGAAAACTTAATCACTTTTACGCTATGAAGTTAAACAATGAGAAACTAATTTTTTTTTCCCAATAAGTAAGTTCAAAGGATCAAAGAAATCTGAGTGTGTAATAATACATGAAGTCTGTTATCACCTGTTGTTTCAAGGTTCCTAAATATGACAATGAATGTCAAGCAAAGTTAACAGATTCAAAAAAGAGTGATGACTGTAGAGAACAGAACAATAAAAAAATATTATCTTTACCCATTTTATCTAAGTTTTAGAACAAGGTTTACCTCAGTAGGTTTATCAGCATTTCCTCTACCATTTCCTTTCATGAATACATGGTTTAGCTATATATATCTCTTGATTTTTCTTTTCAGAAACATGAAGAGACCACATAACTGAGAGGAGAAAGAAACAGTTGAAGGAATAATTTGGGAGTATTTAACATTAATTGTAAGCTATGTGCCAATGTATTCTACATTGCTATATTAGCTCCTCCGAAAGGAAGAATTCCCTGATAGCAAGGAGTGGCTCTGGAAGAAGCCGTACTTCATGGATGGTTTGTAATCTGCAGACAACCGTAACCGAATGGAGTATGTGTTACAATAGCGGTCACCTTTTAGTGTTCATATGCACCTGCCAGAAAGAGCTCTAGGTTTTGATCTGAGAAAGACATTTTTTTCCTGTTTATTTGGAAGTGACTGGGATTTTTAGGGGTTCCTCCCCACTACACTTCTAGTAAGAAGGTTGTAGAGGATTGAGCTAGGTTAAACTCCTTTCTTCACTTGGTTCAGACTGGAGGTTTAAACCTGGGTTTCCCACGCTCCTCGGAACAGCCAATGGTTCCACAAGGAACCATTTTTCTTAAAATCAATCCTTACTCCCCCACAAAGATATTAGTGTTAAAATTGCATTGAACGTTCAAAATTGGAGTACTCTCCTCTACCAAAAGTTTCACTGGCATGACATCTGCCTTTCAGAGGGCACTGTGATTTGCACCTTGCCAGCAATATTTACAGTTTAATTTCTAGCCCCCTCTTTTCACAGCTTTTCTCTTCAGTACTTTCTTTTAGTTCCATGTTCCTAAAGCCAATAATTATTTTTTTTTCCTTTTTCACTTTTTTTGCTCAGTTTTCCTACTCATTTTCTTACTGTATTTAATACTGTTTTAAATATCCCCTGTCTTGCTACTACTGCTCTGCAGGGTCCTGCTGTGCAAATTGGCACTTTAAGTGGAGGCACTTCATGTAAGTGACTAACAGCCACCCCGGGTGAGATACTTAAAGAAACAATTGCACTAAACTGTACCTCTTGCTTTGAAGAAAAATCAGATAGAAGGGAAAGAACTCCAGCTAACAGGAGATTATAATTCAAGTTTCATAGAAAGTATGAAACTATGTAAAGCCTTCAAGACCTGTAAAATTGCAAGAGGTTTTTCACAGTTAAAGGGAAAGATTAAATCTTTACTTGGGAACCTGGGCTCAAAGTCAGTGAAGCCGCACAGTGTTATTAGAATATTACGACTCCTAAGACATCTGCCTTATCATCATTAAAGATATTCTCTACTCACTGAATTATTATCCTGTTCTATTTTACTTGGAGTAGCCCTTAAACTCAACTTAATTTTGATATTTTTATGCCTTTATTCCCCATGATAGACAATAGAATTGTTATGTTTCTCATTCTGGATTATTTATGGTTGCCTGGGACCTTTTTGAAAAAAACATTTTTCATTGGCAAAGATCAGTTTGACAGCACACTTCAGACTGATTTT